>PVJO010000812.1:0-205870 GCA_004026905.1 Hystrix cristata | reverse complement strand
AGTGATGTGCAGGTGACCCCTCCTTGGGAAACCCTGAGGTGACAGCGCATAAACTTCCTAGAAGCCTCACTTATGTTTTGAAAGTCTCATTAATCCACAGGCAACCTCACAAAATACTCGTGCGCTTAAAAACATCTCCAACATTTTCTGATCTTTTGACGTCATCAAATTATAAGATGGAGGAGGGATGCTGTAGCATTGAAGGAAGTATCTTTGTCTCTACCTGTGAGCAGGTAGTATTCTGTTGCTGTGAGCCGACAAGTTTTAATATTTCATGCAAGTATCTGAACACATATTTTAAAAAATGTTTCCCCTTTTTTGGTCCTATAAGATTTCCTTTATTTTAGTGATCCCCAAAGTACGGTGAAGTAGTTTTATACAGGAATTATATTTAGAAATAAAGCTGGAGGAATTCATGAAGGTTGAACCATTGCTTTATTTTATTTTTGTTTTGGAAACTATTCCCATCAGGTTTTGTTGCATGGTTTTTCTGTGTCCTTATAAAACAGAAAGCTAAATAAAGAAGAAGATAAATGAATTTCGTTTGCCTCACACGATCCATCTTCTCACCCCCATTGCATTTGCAGTCCCTGGCAGGACGTTGTCATTCACTTACCGCCACCCCCATGCACAGTGCCTGGAACTAATTGTGTCATCCCCATGTTAGTGTTAGTTATGAAAACAAAGCAAATCCACTGGCGCACTTGCCTGTGGAACAGAAATGGTCCTGATAGGGTTGGAGTGGCATTTATTTATTTACTTAGATATCTGTTGTTGTGGTCCTGGGGACTGAACTCAGGGCCTTTGCACTGAGCTACACCCCCAGCCACACATTTTTTATCTTTTAACTTTGAGGCAAGGTCTTGCTAAGTTCACTAAATTGCCCAGGGTGGGCTTGAACTTGTGATCCTCCTACCTCAGCCTCCCAGAGTGATGGGATTACAGACATGTGCCACTGTGCCAAGCCTGGAGTAGCGTTTAGATCAACAAAGTCCTTCACTCACAGATCTTGCCACATGGTAGACAGAAAGGCAGACCTGGCGTGTGTTCTGTGGTTCCAGGAAACACAGAGCACCTATTCCCAGTCATAAAGATTTACTGCAGGGACCAGAGACAAGAGCAAACATTCACTAAAATTCCTCCCTCCTCACTGCATTCTCATGAGAGAATGGGTCTCTGGAAATGTGCGCCATGGTGCCTAGAGACGTTTTCAAAGGGTATAATCATACTGGCATTCCTGTCTCTATTTAAAGGGTAATCTCCACACTACTGAAAACGGATCATGATATATATATATTTTCTTCTTAAATAGAAAAGAAATAAAGCTAGTGTAGAACATTTAAAAATGCAGAAGAGAAATAGGAAGAATAAAATCACCCAGAAATATAAAATTTTAGTATAAATCATTCTGGGCTTCTCGTATGGATATTTATGTTTATGGCATATATATGCATATGTACTAAAAAATAAAATGCCATACATTTTCTCGGTAGACCAATTTTTTTTTAAATTAAGCATAGAATGTGAATACATCACCATGACATCAAATGTTTTATATCAGCATTTGAAGTGACTGTACATTATTGCATTACACAGTGGCGGTAGGATTTATTTAACCAAGTCCCAGTGACCACCCATTAATCCCAATTTTCTTCCATTAAAAACAAGAGTTCACAGGAGTCTTTGTGAGTAATCTCCGCAAATGTCAGCAATAACTCCTTGGGCATAAACTTGGGGTGTTGAAACGCCATGTGGCCGAGCAGGCCCTAATTTGAAAGGTTTTTGACGTTCAACTGTAAAAATCAACCTTCGGTCTCCTCAGTCTTGAAAACATTGCATATTATCTTTAAAAAAAAAAAAAACTCTTCGCCAATCTGATAAAAGAAAAATATTTGGTTTTACACCCGGCACTGAAAAAAGAAATTATTTCAGTGTGGTTTGAACATGAAATTCTGTGACTGCTAATGAAGTTGAGAGTTTTTTCATGTATTTCTTATCATTTATATTTCTCTTTTGACTTTGACTTTTCTCCTTGTTTGTCTTTCTTTTACTGATCTGCAAACACAACCTTTTGTTAACATACTGGCAGATCTTCCCTGGCTCACTGTCACCCTTCATCTTACTCACAGTGCTTTTTCTTTTTCTTTTTTTGTGGTGCTGGGGATCGAACTCAGGGCCTCGTGCCTGCCAGGCGGGCGCTCTGACCGCCGCACGATGCTTTTCCGTATGCAAAGTTTTTCATTTTTATCCAGTAGAAGCAACTTTCTCCTTTATGTTTTCTGATTTTGCCTGTAGACCAACATCAGGAAATCATACTCGTGGTCTGCAATAGGCCTTCTAGGGTTCTACAAGGTTAAATAGTAACTGATGACAAGGACTAACTCTTCTAAGTACTTGTCTTTAAGTGTCTTGTATTTGTTAGGTCATAAATTGGTCATTAAAAACACATTTTAATTGAGTACATACTATGTTCCAGGATTATACCTACCAATGAGATGGATACTGGTACAAAACTGCTTCTTGGTGAATTCTACCAGCATGTCTTAAATAATCAATCCATGCGAATAGTGAAGAGGCCAGGGCAAGAAGGAGGGAACCAAGACGAATCAAAAAAACCTCTGTCACTTGAAAATATACAGTTCAATAGACTCTATTTTAAATTTATTATCATTTTTATTTGAGGCACTGGGAATTGAACCCAGAGTCTTCAGGCTAAGCTACATCCCCAGCCTTTTTTATTTTTTGTTTTAATACAGGGTCTTGCTAAGTCACTGAATGCCTTGGCTAGGTTTGAACTTATAATCCTCCTGTCTCAGCCTCCCAGAGTGCTAGGATTACAGGCATGCAGCACTATTTCTACATCATTCTGTTGGTTACTGAGAATCAGGAGTCTACCTAGATACAAGACAGGCTGGGGTACAGTGAGTTGGTAGACACAGACCCTGTGGTAGCCAGCTTTCCATTGCTATAACAAATACTTGTGTTAATCAGCTTACAGAGAGAAAAGGTTTATTTTGGCTCACAGTTTTAGAGGTTTCAGTCCATGGTTGATTTGCCCATCACTTTTGGGCCTGTGGCAACATAGCACATTATAGAGGCAGCACATGGCGAAACTGCTCACCTTGTGAATGGAAGGCAGAAGAGAAATAGGAAGATACAGGGTCCCACAGTTCCCTTCAAGGGCAGCAATGACCCAACACCTCTCATGAGGCCCTACCTCTTAAAGTGTTCTACTACCTTCCAAAGCGCAAAGCTGAGAATCAAGCCTTTTACCAGAGGATGGGCCTCTGGGGGAACATCCTGGATGCAAAATATAGCCAACACCTTCTTTGACAGCAGTAGTGTGCAGGTCACATTGGAGAGACAGGATGAGAGACACTGTTTTGGCTACCCCTGGACAAAAGAATCTGCCACCGATTGTATTTAGAGCCTTATAATTGTGTGAAATACAACATAGCAGCATTGCAGGAGTGTAGATGGAGAAGTCCTAGACTGGTCTTGGATGATCAGAGTGAGAGGAGCCAGAAGGCAGAAGGACACCTGGAACAAATGCCACCTCTCAAGGTAGCTGCCGCTTCCTGCTGAAGTTCCTTAGGAAGTGGGATCAGGATAGATTCCTCTACTACCCCTCCAGACTTTCTTTTATTGTAGTAAAGTGCATATAACATAAAATTTACCATCTTAATCGTTTTAAGTGTATAATTCAATGGAATTCAGTACATCCCTAATGTTGTACAACCATCACTACCACCATCTCTGTAAATCTTTTCATCTTGTGAAACTGAAACTGAGCCCATTGAACACTCTATCCCCCTTCCCTGCTCCCCCCAGGCCCTGGCAACCACCATTCTACTCTCTGTGTCTTTGATTTCGAAAACTCTAAACCCTGTCACATAAGTGGAATCATATCGTATCTGTCTCTTGGTGACTGGCTCATCTCATTTCGCATAGTGTCCTCAAGACAGGACTGGTCATGCGTCAGCTACAAGCTGGGGCACAACCCCCGCTCCATGACTGGGGCTCAGTAGATAGTAACAATTGCCCTGCATTTTGGGGCATTTGCTAAACTAAGAGTCCAAAGGTAACCTGTTTCCACTTCCAGGAAACTAAACTGTCAGAAGTTTCCTAAATGGCAGGTCCCAGGAGGCAATAAAACAAAATGATTAAGTCCCTTTTTACCAAGCTCCTACTAAATCAGTTGAAATAAACAGTCCATGTATTAGAGTTGGAAATTCTATTATTATAAAATGGGCTTGCTGAAATGGGTTGTGACCTCCCACTATGGAGAATTATACAGAACTATATACGTGCTGTTCCTTTAATGTTGTTTGCGCTCATTCAAATGATGCCCTGTTACACCCACTAATGCTTAACTACTGAGTTAAAAACAAGGACATGGCAATTTGGACCACTCCAGAGTCTGCAGGCTGTTTTGTGGTTTTATGCAATTCGTGTGTTGTATACAAGAAGACTTGACCTGGAGCAGGCATCTAGAACCGTGTAATTAGAAACACTTCCCAAGGAAATTACAGTGACAAGTGAAGGCTTGAGGACTTCCGTGGGAGCCTGGAGCTGCAGATATTCATTACAGGCACTTGGGAGGCACAGCTGCCCCTGCTGAAAACCATGTCCAATGGCTATGTTGCTGAGCACAAGCGTTGAAGACGCCCAGAGCCGCCCAGAGCCAGAAATGGTGTCTATGGCAACGCATCGCTCCATTTTTAAACTTTTCATTGCTTAAAAAGAAATTGCTTCAGTTTTCTTTCTTTTTTCTCTTTTTCTTCCCACCAATTTCAGAGTTTGTACCAGCAATGAACGCCCTCCAGGTCTAGAATTTCCTGGTAGTTAATGACTAGCTGGGTTAAGTGCCCTTGGCTTCACTTCCAGCCAGTCCTTAATTGCTGCACCAGGAAGCACTTTCCAATCAAATTATTGTTTAATCCAAACAAAAGAAAATGAACTGTTATTGCCCTGAACAATGATCAACTTCTCCTGGGCCTGTGTAGGAGTGTAGAGGTTTTAAGTTAAGGGGAGTGTAGCTCTGGGGTTCAGGGAGGGGGTGAAGTGAAGTTCACAGAGAATTTTCAGCTGGCTCACTCTGGGGCGGGCTGTGCTGACTGCAGTGAGACCAGGGTCAGGGTCCCCGTGAGGTAAGCCAGGTGCTCCGACTCCTTCCGTGGGAGAGTCAAAGCAGGAAAGGCGGCCTCCCTAAGCAGCAGGTAGGTGAAACCTGCAAGCACAGTCAACCGGGCTCCTGAGTCCTGACCACGTGCCACGCAGGCGCCTGCCAGAGTCCAAGCACAGATCGTCTGGTGGGGCCGGAAATGCCACCACAGGGAGAGTATAGTCCTCACTGTTCCAAACTGAGGAAACTGAGACTCGGATAGGTGAGCCTGCCCGAGATCCATTACCCTGGCAAACGGCAGAGCTGGAACTTGATTAGTCTCTCTGTCAAGGCCTTAAAAATACTGTCAAATACACACAACATAAACTTTATGACCCTCACCGTTTTCATGTGTAAAGTTCAGTGACATTATATACTGCCACATTATTGTTTAGTTCTCACTATTTCCCATCCACAGGACTCTTCATCTTGCAAAACTGAAACTGTGCCTATTAAACACGATCTCCCATTGCCCCTTCCCCAGTCCCCGGCAGCCACTATTCTCCTTTTTGTAACTGGTAGTTTGACTACCCTAGGACCGCACAGGGGTGGAATCATATACAATTTGTGCTTCTGTGACTAGTTTATCCCACGTAGCAAAATTAAGGCCCATGCACGTTGCTGCATGCATCAGAATTTCCTTCCTTTGGAAGGCTGACTTATATAGTATGACACTCCTCATATAACGACCAGGGCTCGTTCCTGTGACTAGGTTGTTAAATGAATTAGTCGCTAAATGAGGAATTGTATATAGTTTGGACACTGCAATATTCACAACGAAGAAGTGGTCAAAGGAAACTCCAACTCGGCAAATTTGCTTCTATTTGCATAACTCTTACATGCAGTACTGTAATGTGTAACAGAACATAAAACTATAGCACTGTATAGTACAATCAACAAAATTACAATACTATATAAACAAAGGGTACTGTACAAAAAGAGACACCGAGGCTCTAACAACAAGATGTGCAGAACTGTACCAAAAAAAAGGTCCTAAGTCTGAACAGTGTGCCTCAGTTGTAAACAGGTCATTAAACAAAGACTGTCTTTCAGTGTATGTATGCAGCACGTTTTGTTTATCCGCTCATCCGTGGGTGGACATTCCAGTTGCTTCCACCTTTCGGTTATTGTGGAGAACACCGCTGCAGCTAGCTCTTCACCCCAAGCCTCCCTGGCCTCGGAGGAGATGCTCTCAAAGGAGAGCCCACAGTGCGCCTGCTCGGTGTATGTGAGGCCCTGGGTTCCACCCCAGCACCAAAACAAAACAGAAACAATGCTCTGCTCAGACTGAACTGCTGGATTCCACGCCCAGATCACATCTTCCTGCGGGGCTCAAGTCTGATCTGCCAGGTCCCCGGAGGGTGAGGACAAGGGGTATTCACGCCCTCTGCACTGCCGGCCTTCCCAGGCTGGCCTCCCCTCCCTCCCCTTGTCCTACATGTCCCAGGTTAGATGCACTTATTTAGGAGACTTTCCAAAACTCCTGGCAGCGCTGTCACTCCTCAGGTGGGTCCCTTGTGTCAGTGTGTTCATTCATTCCAGACTTGATTTCTTTTTGAGTACCTACTACGTGCCCGGCACCAGGCTAGACTAAGTCTTTAAGATGAATAAGGCAGGGTCCTTGTCCTCAAGGAATACACAGGTTAGAGACAGTGGTCACTATGCCATGTGACACGCGGATGGGAGGGTGACTCTGCCCCGGGACTCTTGGAAGCTTTACTGGGAAGAGAGTGTTTAAATTGTGGTTTAAAAGGCAACGTAATGTGCTGAGACACAGAGTTGGAGGTGATTCCACAGAGCTGCTCAGGGAGGTGAATCCAGGCAGGAAAGCAGGTCATGACAGCCGCCACGCTATGCTGAAGAGCAGGGAGCGCGTGACCTGGGGTTTCACAGGATGATGCTTCCAAGGCCCTGCCTGGGGCATCCAGCTCTCCTCAGCCTCCTGACCTGGCCGAGGGAACGCGGTTCCCTCCAACTGCTCTCCCAGGAGCTGTTCCTTTCCCACGGAGGAAAGCACTCGCATTTGTGCAACAGCTACTTGATGTGCCAAGCGCTTTGCACAGTTCTGTTCTCTTCAGAAAGGGGATCCTTACTGGGACGGCCGGGAGACAAAGTCCCAGGACCAGTGTGGTGGACTTTCTAGAATGCTAATTACAGGAAAGTTAATGAGTGTAAATGGCAAGTAATTTGAAGCATTATTTTTACATCAAATCAGTTACGGGTATACTATGGAGCAGAATGCTAAATGAACACACATTTTTTCTTACCTTATTATTTGAAGAGGTAATACTCATGGTCCAAAATTCAAGAGGTATACGAAAGAGTTGAGAATGGAAATTTACACATCCATCTCCAGTACCTCTCCTAGGAGGTAACCCAGTGATGACGAACCTATGGCACACGTGCCGCAGCTGGCTGTCTGTTGTCACTGAAAGCTCTAAAAGGTTTGCCATGTGTGGGTTAGGTGACCACTATTTTCCATTTCTTGGGAATCCTGCAAGAGACATTCTACCCATAATAAATAAGCAAACATCTATATATGCAGGGTTTTTTTTTTTACTTGCTAGCATTAATAGCATAAAATATACACGACTCTGCAGCTTGCTCTTTTCAGATAACACATCTTGGAGATCTTCCACAACACATTCAGGTGAGTTACCCCATTCAGGGAATAGCTGCACCGTGTGTTACTTGTATGGCTGCGCCAGACCTCGTTAGCTAGCCCTCTGATGGTCACGTCCAGTGTTCTCCCAATACCAACAACATCACAACAGATACAATCCTGGAAGAGTCTCCCTCGGTACATGTGCTAGCAGATCTGCAGGTACATGCCTGGAAGTGGGTCACAAGGTCCCCTGAAATGTCCAGTCGCTGTCTGGAGACCTTCCAGTCTGCATGTCCTCGGTGTCTGTTTCCTCGCCGCCTCTCAGGCAATACACGATGACAGCTGCGTGTTCTCACACTTCCTGACCTCGGCCAACCTGACACGTGAACAGTCGTTTCTCATAACTTTTTTTTGCTGGTCCTGTAATTATGAAAGAGGTCGAATCTCTCTCTTTATGTCACAGAGTCTTTTGTGTTTCTTATTCTGGGAACTCTTTATTCATATCATTTGCCCATTTTTATATTGTGCTGTTGGCTCCTTTCTTATCAATATTTAGGATTCTTTTAAATATTAAAGAAAGGGGAGCTCTGATGCAGCTCAGTGGTTGAATGTTTGCCAAACATGCTTTAGGGCCAGGGTTTGATCCTCAACGTACAAAAAAAACTATGGAAAGAGTTCATGATACGAGTTAGACGCTTGCCTTTTCATCCCCCCCCAGATAGTCATTTGCAATTTTTTTTGGAGCTGAATTTTCTTTTATGGCCTCTCTATGGTTCTATGTCATCCGTAGAAAGGCTGCTCCTCCAACCGAAGTGATTAAAATATTCTCTCACCAATTTGTTCCATCAGAAGTTTACCAAACTTGGACTCTGGGCTGAGCACAGTTTTAGGTCTTGGTGTTTGAGGTTGAACAGAGAAAACCTTTTCAGAGTTCTTTTGTGAAAGTCTTTTCTGGTGCACTTTCCCAAAGTGCTTTCATGGGTTTGTTTTTTGCATTTAAATCTTTTTGCCATTGGGGATGTAATATGATGTAAATGGTAAGGGATTCCCTTCCCCTCTGCCAGCAACCCAATTGTCCCAGCACCTTTGACTGAAGAATCGGTCATTTCTGTACTGAATGGAGATGTATGTTTCGTCATACACCAAATTCCTCGTAGCTCATTTACCTGAAAGACCTGAAATGTCTGCTTCAAGCCTCCCCGAGAGACCCCACAGGTTGTCAGTATTTTCTGCTCTGTCCTTGGGGGACTTGGAGGGAAGTCTGAGTGCTACTGACACTTTTTTGTCTTCTTTAATCATCACAGTAGTCACCCACAAAGCAGATAGTGCGTCTCCGTTTTGCGAGTGGGGAAATTACACGGAGAGGCTGAGATTAGGGCCCCTCGGGCCTGGTGGCGGGTGCTACACATCCCCTTCTCTGGGAACTGCCCACTTCCCGCACCATCCATCTACTTCCCCGAGAACTGAGACCCCACCGGACAGCTGACAGGTCCAGGGCCTGTTCATGCAGGGAAGCCTAGAGGGCCATCTCCGTTCATTACAATGCTGGCAGTCACCGGGGGCCACACTTCTGGCCCCAGGACCAGAGAAGCAGAGAATCACAATCCGCAGAGACGATGGAGACTGAGTTAGGCACATGGAGAAAGTGGAGGGCAGGAAAGGACTCCGCAGTGTTTGTGTCTGTGATTCTCAGCTCTATTCCCATCTCTGTGCTCCTCGAGGCCTCCTACATCCTTAGCATCAGCTCTCCCTAAGCTTTTATTTAGATCTCTGGCACCTGCAATCATAGGGGTGGGGGAGTCCCAGAAAAGGGCTCAGGTGGGGCTCACCTTGGGTGACTTCTCCCAGGTGTACCCTCAAGGGACCGGATGCTGGTTCACCTCTGACTTGGGTGTCAGGGGCAAAAGGAGCACAGAAGTCGGCTCTTCTCCACGGATGGCACTGAACCCTATATGTACTGCTTTTTCCTATACGCACACACATTTGCTAACATTTCATTTATAAATTAGGCCCAGTAAGAGACGAACAATAATTACTACTAAGAAAATAGAACAGCTTTAACAATGTATTGTAATACAGTTAAGTGAATGTACTCTCTTGAAGAGTCCAGACAAATAATAGTATTTTGGGACTGTGGCGAACCAGGTAAGAGAAGTGGCGGAAGCAGAACCTCGGGGAGGGGGAACAACTTTTGAGATTTTGGCCGGGGCGGCGGGCTCCAGAGACCAATGTCCTCGGTCGCCCAGGGGTTGAGGTCATGTGTCACTAAATCCGGGGGTAGGGCCCGTACAAACTCAAGGCCTAGTTCTCTTTCAGTTGGTTAAAGTCAGGTGAACTTGTGATTTACAAAGAAGAGACAGTCTCAGCAGCTCCACTGGCCGCTGTGCAAAGATGCAGAATAGAAACTCAGGATGAAACTTATGGCCGGTGTTTCACCCGCAGATCTGTTCCTTCAGGAATTACAGCTGCCCACCAGGTTGGAGATTGTGAAACCAGTTTTTCCTCATAATGTCCTGCCCCTTGACCCTTCTTTTCCACTCTTACTGCCAAGTCCAACTTTTCTTGCCTGGGGCCTGAATTATTGTGGTGGAGTCCAAATGTTAATCCCCCTACCCCGTGCCCTGCCTGGCCTGAAATGCCCTGTCTCACGCATAAACCAGTCAAAGTTCATGTAAGGCTTTCCCTGCAGGCCTCTCTGCCCCTAAAAGTCACCATCCATAGTCTCTGACACAAGCCTCCATGGGAGGACACGGTAGATGGTGACTGGCCAGCGATCCGCCGTGTGACCCAAGGCCTGGCCCCCAGCTCGGCTCCGTGGAGCCAAGACTTCCTCATCTGACAGAGGACAGACGGTGGGGGTGTGGTGAGAGGCAGAGAGGCAGCCCTCAGGATGTACACGCCAGAGGTCGCCCACCCCGGTGCCCTCCCTCCCTTTCTGTTTTCTCAAGGGGACGTTAACTACAGAGCCTGGCGCCCGCCAGCAGAGTATGGTGTACAGCAGGCAGGCAGGCAGTGAATGTTGAATGAGTGAATGCATGCAAGAGAAATGAATAGAAACCCTCCTCGCTTTGTCGGACTTTCTTGTCCCTCCCTGTGCATATGGTTGGGTCAGTGCTCTTAGGATTTGGCTTTCAACAAGCATGTCACTTCTTGTTTGAAAAAATCATAAGACCATGGAATTATTTCTATTTAGAAAAGCAAAAAGAAGCAAATGAAAACTACCATATTCCCCTTAGCCAGTGATTTAACATCGTGGATACATATATATATCTCCTTTGGACACATACTAGCATTTAAAATAGCATTCTTTTCTTTTTGCAAATTTGAGATATTATAATCAACCTACTTTCTATTCTGTTTTGTTTGATTAGCATTGTTTCAAAAATGTTTTTTACATTATTAAAAAAGCTTGGTAAAGATTTTTTTAAATGAAAGCACAATATCCCATTGTTTGAGTAAAACATAATTTACTTATTTTTCCATGTTCCACATTTTGGGATTTTTTTTAAGCTTTATTTTAAACAATGCTGGAATGAATACTGTCATGCATAAATCTTGGCTCCTGTTTCACAATAGCTCCTTAGAATTATTACAGTAACCATATTTTTGAGTACTTACCATGTTCTAAGCATTTTTTTAGATGGCTGCACTGAATTCTCCTAATAAAGCTTTATGGGAGATAACATCATTCCCATTTCACAGATGACAAAACTGATAAGTAGAGGAATGTGCTTGACACTCTGCAACCATGAGAGTGGGCCGGTCTTAGTCCATTTTCTGTTGCTAATAACATAATACCACAGACTGGGTAAACTATAAAGAAGTTTGTTTTGGCTCGTGCTTCTGCTACAAGGTCACTGTATCTCGTGGTGGCTTTCTTGCTGGCAGAATCTGGAGGCTGCTTGGAGCATCACGTGATGAGGAACAGAGAGTACACGTGGATCTCCTCTGGTCTCTCTCCCAACAAAGCCACCAGGATCAGTATCCACCCCATGACCTTATCTAACCCTTATCACCTGCCCAAGCCCCCACCTCTGAACCCAAAGTCAGGTTAACTTTCTACCCTCTTAAATCTGCACAATGGGGATTAAATTCCAAGGTGCATTTTGGAGGGGAGAAACCATGTTTGAACCACAGCAGGGCAGAAATGGAACCTGGCTTAGTCTCGCCCTAAAGCTCATGCCCTCAATCATGGACATTTTAATGACGTCTCCAATGTCTATTTCCAAATGTCTCCCCAGAGAGGCTGTTCCAGTTTGTGCTTTGCCAACAGCATAAAAGCGACCCTTGTGCTTTTTTTTCTTTCCATCAAATGGTTGCTAGCCACCTTCTCTGAGATGTCCCTTCATGTAGGTTGCCCACCCAACAACAAAGTTCCCATGAGCCGCCATTTCTTAGTTCAGCCAAGCAGCCCAGTGTGCCCAGAATCCGCCCTGTCCACCCACCCAGCTGTGAGAATGATCTGAAGGAGCACAAACACTGCACAAGGACGCTGCTGTGCTGGACTCCAGCACCCGCAGGCAGATGGCCTCCTGCATGCCCGTCTGCACCTGGCGGCCTTCATCCCCGTGCTGTGCATGCACTCGGGCCATCTGGAAGTTGTGTGTTTGTGAGCTGTAATTACATGTGAAGTGGTTTCTTTATTGTCTGTAAACTGCTTGTTCATGCATCCCAGTGTAATTTCAAAGAAAATAAAACCAGGGGTTTGCTACAATGTAAGTATAGAGGTAACACAAGAAGAAAAATCCTCTGGTTTTCTTATACCTGTATAATTTAAATTCTGCAGTTAGCTCTGGGAGTGAACAATCACCTTTGGAAGACTGAGATGCTCTCAGGGATGCATCTGAAATGTATTTTCCCACCAGTCTTAAGCCCGGGTTCCTCCAGGGTTATCAATGCCCCAGGTGGTGCAACACACTCGGAAATACATCCTTGGTCTCTGCCCCTTGTTCTTGGCACAGAGATGCTAAAACCCTTGCAATTTCTTGACTGATATGGGTGCTGGGAATATGTCCTGTTCTAATATTTGCTCTTCGACCCTGGTTCCTGACACAGTTTCTAAAAGCCTTGTGATTTCCTGGGCGATAGGAGCATCCTGTGTTGTAATGAGGCAACTCTTGATGGACAGGTTCAGGATGGGAACTGATCACCAGAAGGCCAAGCGGTGATAAGAAGCTGTTTCCCCGGGTTCTGTGAGCCATCACACCAAAGTATAGAAACAAAGGCGAAGCTCATGGGCCCTGATTTGTAGCCAGAACAGAAAAGAGGGTCTCCAGGTGATCTACAACTTCCAATTGACACCCGAAAGGGGGGGCAGTCTTATGTGGCTGAGTCCTTACAGGTAGACAGCATCTGAATTGAGCTGTAAGCTTCCCAGTTAGTGTCCTGAGTGTTGGAAGCTTGGTTGGTTCTAGGAAAATTGCCCCACGTATTTGGGGTCAGAAGTGCTCTGTGTGAGTAGAGAAAACCCAGACTTCTTCCCATTTAGGCCATGGAGCAAGGCTCCTGCTGCCTCTCCATCACGGCGGGGCTCTAAATAGGGAGGACAGCCACCACTCCCAGGACCCCTGTGTGCAGGGCATGGTAACACCCGAGGTGGTCAGACCAACTCCAGCCGAGGCCAGAGGTCGTGGAGATACAAAGCCAAGCTTGCACCCTCATACCACGCAGGAGCCTCTCCCGGAGCGCTTGTGGAATGGGTGTCTCCTTCTGTCCCTCCTTTGCTGGGAGAATAGAGATGAATCTGACTGAAGACTAAACATGTCTGCACTATCATCTCTATCTCCTCTAGCAAGACTGTGCAAGTGAGGAAGAGTTACTGACAATACTGTTTCTTCTCCCCAGATTGACAAGCTACCCAAATCTATCCTTGGCCTGAGCTGTTGCCCTTGATAAATCACCTTTTTATGGGACTGTTCACACAGTCCAACGGACACACCCGTGGCCTGTTTTTCTCGGCTTCTCGCTCGAGTTACAAAAGCCCGCAGGCCCCACATGGGCTATGGCAGGGACTAGAGTAAAGTAAAAGTCGTTCCTTCTCTTTTCTCCATGTAGTGTCAGGGGTCTGGACACGAAAAGGGTCCTGTTTCACCTATCACTGGACAGCGTCGGGGGTTGCTATTGTGAGTCACCAAGGGAAAGGCAGGTCCTCTGGCAGGGAGAGGAGAGCCTCAGGGAAACTTGTGGACAGAACCGGGACGGCAAGGACCAGGAACACGTCGTCTCCTTGGCGTGCTCTATGTAGGGAGAAGAAGGTGTCTTAGGTGGTCCTGAGGGAAATGCTTGGGCTGACGGCTCCTGCGCTCAGCTTTGCTTTTCTTTCTTTTTCAGATACTGACTGCATTACAGTGCAAATATTGGCATGACTTTCCCTGCTATTAGCTTGAGGGCTCCAGGATGGGATCACGACCTGTTCTCCCTGGTACTCACAGAAGCAGGCATAAGATTGGCATTTAGGAAATACAGGGAAAAGGGTCACAGGGAAGTCACACTGTGTGCGCCGCTTGACGGGGTTGGTACATGGTCACCGAGTTTGTCTCTGCAGCTAATATCCCTCAGCTTTAAGTCTTATTTTAATTTTGTTTCTGATCCCAGATGTTCTGGGGAAATCAAGAAAGGAAATTAAAGTAACTATGCCGGATGGTAAAGGAGGAAACAATAACCCTACCCAGCCTCCTTCCCCTTCCCCTTTCTTCTAGGCCAACAGATGTGACCACAAGTCCCCCTGGAAAAAGTCGCCTTCTGGGAGAAGAGCTGGGGCATTGAGGACCACCTCGGGGACAGTCTTGTCTCCAGCTCTGAAGCTTCACTTAGCAGACAGGGCAGCAGCATGCACCGTGAAGACGTTTCCCACCTGAGGGTCTGGTGGGTGTTCCGGAGCACTCAGCTGGCACTTGGATGAAACACAGAATAACCCGATCCGAGCCAGAGCTGACAGCTAGAGTTTCTCAGAGTCTCGCCTGCCTGGCGAAAACCACAGAAACCTAGAACCTCAGACGTCCTGCCTTTTCAGTGTGCACCTTCTATATTTTGCATTTTTCTAATAATAGCTCCCCAGCGAATGGCAGATGCTCTGCTGCGGGCTACATAAGTTATACTACCTGCAGTCCTCACAAGTCAGCCCGGTACAATAGTGCTCAACCTACCTTTACAGGGGAGCCCATCGGGCAAAAGGTTATAGTTCACCCAAGTTGGACACCTTCTATCTAAGTTCACATGCTTTTAAGGGGTAAAGCTGGCCCTGGGGCCTGGGTTGGCGTCTAAAGCCTTATTTCCACTCTGCCAGGTAACTGCCATTCTGTGTGATGGCCACTAGATCTCTAAATTAATTCCCAGACTTCTTGGTTTACTAAAGTATTGCTTTTTAAAGGGCTAGTCACTCCTTGTAGGTTCTTTTTATTTTTTTAATCAATCCCTAGGACTGTCTGTGTTAATCTAAGTAGTTCATACATTTTGTGATCATGTATGTAGAACAAGTTTTCAGACTGTGAACCTGAAGGGATCAATAGAAAAGGGAAAGCAGGAATGGATGCACCTCAAGACCATAATGTTAAGTGACATAAATCAGATGCAAAGCTCGAATACCACATGATTTCTCTTATATGAGAAACCCAGAGTAGAAATAAATTTTAAAGAGCAGAATAAAGGACAGACAATAGGAAATAGGGAGGCAGATCTTTTGGAAAAGGGAACAAAATGGGGGGGGTGTAAAAAGAATTAAGATGTGTTATATACACGTACCAACTCAAGACAAAGAGTGTGATCATTACGTACTACAGAGATGCACTAATAAAAATAAAAATTAAAAAAAGAAAGTGGAGGTGGGAGTGGAAGACCACCTGCCAGAAGGGTGGCAGACCAAGACAAATTACATTTCAAATTTTAGTCCTCTGTGCCTGCAATGTACAAGGCATTTATGCAACCTTTGTGTTAACTGGTTGTCCCTATAACAAATGCCTGAGGTAATCAAGTTATAAAAAGAAAGGGTCTATTTAGGCTCATGGTTTGGGAGGTATCAAGCCACGATCAGTTGGTCCCATTGCTTTGGAGCTTGTGGCAAGGAGCCCACAATGTGGAGCCCGACACATGTGGGTAGGAGCCTGAGGTAGAGCAAAGCCACTCACCTCATGGCCCAGAAGCCAAAAAGAAGGGTAGGGCCTGGGGTCCCCCAGGTTCATTCAGGGGCAGCCCCAGTAACCTAACTTCCTTCTACCTGGCTTCCCCTCCTAGAGCACTGGTGGCAAACCCACGGCTGTGTGCTGCAGTGGGCTGTTTGTTATCACTGTTCTAGGGCTCCACACTGCCCGACAGTGCCTCCCTAGGAGCAAGCCTTGGCCACTGGGCCTCTGGGGACGCTGAAGATCAAAACTAGCAACTTCCTCTTTTTCTTTGGGGGGGGTGGAGGTGGTGGTGCTGCTGGGGATCAAGCTCAGGGCCTTGGCATGCTAGGCAAGTGCTCTACTGCTGAGCTAAATCCCCAACCCCACCCACTTCCTCTTCATGCATGTCCTCTGCCTGGCTTCCTTATCTCCCAGGTCAGCTCCAATCCTGGCTCTTGCCTAAGGCCTCCTTCACAGGCTCACCTCAAATTAAGAGCTCCTTTCCCACGTCCTGATAACACACTGCTCATCTATCATGTAATCAGAGTGAGTGTTGGACTTGGCTCTAAATGTGTCCTGAGCTTGTTTTCCACTATTTTAACTATCAAGCATACAAGGGTCAAGGGCCATACTTTTTAATCTCTTTGCCACAAGATGATCCTGTACATGTAGAAGTCGCTCAATAATACTTGATCCATCCATTAATAGTAGCGAATAAATGAATTTGGACTTATTCAGGAACTAAGTAGATTAGAATAGTATAACAACTGACATTTAAAAAATACTTTAAAGTTCATAAAGCACTCTCCATGCAGCCACATCTGTGCCTCACAGTAACCCACTGGGGAAATGGGCTCAGAGAGGTTAAGGGACTGGCTCTTGATACCCAAATTCTCTTACTCCAAATCCTGCCTTATTTCCATAGGTTTCCCTCTGAAGGGTAAACGCCGGATGACCGCGGCATACTGCCCCGCCTGTAAAACATCCTCACCAGCAGAGGGCGCGAGAACACGCATGAATCTTGGAGTCAAGCCACAGTGCTAGGTGAAGTAGGCAAATTATTCAAATTTTCTGAGACTTGTCTTTGAAATATTAACCACAATGCCTCCACCATCATCACTATCGGGTGGTCACGAGGATTAGCAATACCTCCTGGCTGATACACAGTAGGTGAAGGATAAATTTTAAACTCTCATGATCCCCCACAAGATCGCAGAAGCATGGTGTTTAATATAGACATTGATTCCAGTTCAATGCTCCAATAAATATTTGAAAATAGTTTCTATACTTGACACTTAAAATAGGCAAAGAGTTATACCAAGTAGGCAAATAAATGGATATTTATTTGAAAAATTAAAAAATTTTTAATACCCAGCAAATGTAAGGAAGCCAACTGGAAAAATCTTTCTGGATGGAAAGCCACAATATGCCACTGATTTCACTTTTGCTTTTAAAAAAACACAAGACATCTGGGAGGCTGAGGCAGGAAGATTGCAAGTTTAAACCCAGTTTTAGGCAACTTAGCCATTTAGTGAGACCTTGTCTCAAAATAAGAAATTAAAAAAGGATGTGGGGATATAGCTTAGTGCAAAGGCCTGGGGATCCATCCCCAGCACAAAAACAAACTCACAAGACAGAGATCAAAATATTAAGGCGTTTCCGTAGGAAATTGTTGGTGATGCTTTTATTTCTCTCTGCTTTTCTTAAAATTTATCATTTTTGGATTTAAAATTTACCATTTACGTAATAAAAGTCTTTTTCTTTTAGAGGAACAGAGCTGGAGTCTCCATTTAACACCGCCTGACCGCACAGCCAGGCCAGTGGTCATGTAAATTAAGTCAATTGTAACAGAGCGAATTGGAAGTTTCAAGGTAGTTAAACAAAGTAATTAAAATCCTGATGAAATTTCCCAGACTTGGTCACCAACCTTTGACTTAGCTGCTGCAGGAAGAGCTGCAGAGGGAATAAACACCAGACTCCACTTTTTCGAAAGGCCTAAAAACGGCACAAAAATAAAACAGGAACAATTCTTCGGGCCAAGGGCCACGCGAGCTGTTTGTCTTGAGCACGTGTAACCTGAAACCCACCCGCTGCGCGTCTCTGGACTGCGTGTATTCGCTCTCCGTTACTTACTTTCTTGAACTTGAAGCGGAGTGGAATTTCAATGTAGAGTTACCCATTAGCTCCGGGGCTAAATTTAAACCTTTAATTAAATTAATCCGTTGCTCTTAAACTCATTGCTTCTCCTTCACAAAAGTGTAGCGGAGGTTTCTTAGGTGTAGCAGAGCTTAATTCAGCGTGACAATTGTTCCCTTCTAAATTTGGTAAGTCACCCAAACCGGACACGTTTGCTGCTGGAGGAGCCCCGCGCCCCGGCCCAGATGGGCGCTTGGTGGGGCTGGGGCTGGGGCTTCCTAGACTCAGCACCTCTGCGGTGGAAAAGTCCTCACCTCCTCGGGCAGGAGCCTATCTTCCTAGCACACATGGTGGGTGCCAAATGTATGTTTATGAAATAAATGACAAAGAAAAATTGTCCATATTGATCTCAGTTTATTGGGGGAGGACCATCGTAATCCATAAAAATCGGCAAGACCACAAGAGGAAGAAACGCGCCTCAGTCTTCATGGAAATGGAACACATGTCAACGCCGAAGTAGTTTATGTTGGCCTGCGCTAAGAGCTGAAAAGTACCAGCACCAGGAGATGGGGGCGTGTACATCGAGCGCGGTCATTCGAAGATAGGCACACACCCGGGCTCCCGCGCGCCCCGGCGGGGGCTGCCCTTCGGCCTGCATCCGACTCACACCTGAGCGATGGGGCGCCCTTCCTCCTCCCGCTCCCCGGCCCAGCCTCCCGCCGCCTGCCCGCGCGGCCGCCGCCTGCGGCTTTGTTTTCCTCCCAGGTTCCAGGGCCCACACGTGATACTGTGTTATTGCTCGGAGCGCGAGCGCGGGGCGCGTGCACCTATAAATACGGACGGCCGGGCCGGGGCCCGAGCCCGCGCGGCCGCAGAGCGAGCGCACAGGGAGGCGCGCGGGTCGGCGCAGCAGCCCGAGCCCCGAGCCCCGAGCATGGCGCGCCCGCGGGGGGGCCGGGCCGCCGCGCACGCCGCCCGCGCCCCGCGCCCTGCCCAGCCCGGGTCGCCGCGGCTCGCGCCCGCCGCTTAGCGCTCGGCACCGCTCGCTCCTCCGGGCGCCGCGGAGCTCCCGCCGCAGACGGACACAATGGCGGCGGCCACCGCCACCCCCGGCACGGCCGCCTGCAGCAGCGGCGGCGCCGGCACCGACGCCGCGGGCACCGTTGGGCTGCAGCCGCAGAGGCAGCCGGGCCCGCCGCCGCCGCCCGAGCGCCCCCGGAAGCCGCGCGTGGACCCGCGGCGGCGCCAGGCTGCCCTGTCCTTCCTCACCAACATCTCGCTGGACGGGCGGCCGCCGCTGCAGGACGGCGAGTGGGGCGGCGGCGACGACGGCGGCGCGCCCAAGCCGGGCGCCAGGGCTCGGCTCAGCCCACTGCCCGCCGGCTGCAGCGCGCTCGCCACGCCGGGCCCCTGCGCCCCGCAGCCCTGGCCGCTGCTCCGCGCTTCGGGGGAGCAGTCGCTGTCGCTGCCGTCCCGGCCGGTGCCCCACGCCGCCTGCGCCCCGCCGCAGCCGCCCGAGGGGCCGGGGCAGGAGGAGCTGGAGGAGGACGACGCCTTCGCCAGCGTGCAGGTGCCGGCGGCCGCCTTCCTGGGCTCCGGGACCCCCGGCAGCGCGAGCGGCAGCCGGGGCCGCCTCAACTCCTTCACTCAGGGGATCCTGCCCATCGCCTTCTCCAGGCAGACCTCCCTGGAGCAGCCGGGCCCGGGCGGCGGCGGCAGCGCCTTCGAGCAGTTGCAGAGGTCCCGGTGAGTGTCCCGGACGCGCCGCTCCGCGTCCCTCCGCGTCCCTCCCCGCGCCACGTGTGCCCGGACCCCCGGCCGGCTCGGGGTTGGAGGATGGGTCGCCCCCACCTTCCCGCGCCCGTGGATCCTGGCATCCGGGGCCGAATCCCGAACCAAAAGGACGCGCGAAAAAGGAAGAGTCGTGGGGAGTGTGTGATCACACGTGTGTGTGTTTGTGTGTGCGCGTGTGCTGGCGCGTTTGTACGAGCCCTGCGCTCGCAGAGCAACATCACCACACCTGTGCTCTAGTAGCCGAGGCGTTGGGAGTTGCAGGAGCGCTTTAAAAAGTGGCTCCCAGATCCACAGCGCCGCTGCCCTCCAAAAAATTAACTTGAATGTCTGGACTAAGCCATATGTCAGTAAAAAGTGCTCCCAAACCTCGCAGTACAAGGAGTGATCACAAACTTCCTGAAACCCGGTCCAGACCCGGAGGCGGGCTCTGCAGGCCAGGCCGGGCAGGGAGACGTGGGTGGGGCCTGTGGGAGCCAGAACTGGGAGCTGGGAGCAGACACGTGAGAGCCCCTCCTAGAAGATCGGGGTTCTGCAGTTCGGGGAAACACCCCCCTTTCTAAGAAGGGGGAAATTCTTCCTGTGTCTCCTGAATCAGGCCCAGAGGGCGAAAAACAGGGAGGGAAAGCTTGACCCCTTCCCCCAATTCTAAGAGGAATTTGCTTACATTGGTTAAAGGCCTGAACTTGCTAGTTTAGTTGTCTGCAGCTGTTAGGCATCTTAGCAAAAGCATGAAACGGTGGACATTTGCTTATTCAGGAAACAGCCAGAGTGTGTGGCCATATGTTCAGGGGCATTTGGTGTTAGGTGTCTGTGGGGCAGAGGGACTGGAGGGTGGGGGACAGGACAGCCAGAGTGGGTAGGGAAATGAGGCACATTCATTCTTAGTTAATAAGACCTCCTATGAAGTTAGCCGTAACTGAGACACCACCTCCTTGTGTTACCTTAGGTGGCCAGCAGCCTCAGTTTCCCTTTCATGCTTAGGCCCTTGCCATCAGTCCCTGGGCAGAGAGACTGTGCAGGAAGATGAGCAGGAAGAATGTTCCCTGTTGTAGCCCCTCCTGTAATGCTCCCCTGAGGCCAGGCTTGCTGTGGCCTGTCGGACGGCCAAATGTCCTCTCTTAGTCAAATGGACAAACCGGGCTCTTCCAGATGTTTGCTCTTCCCAGCTGGTGAAATCACGGCTGACTGTGTTGGTGTGGAGCAGCCATAGGAGTATGCAAGGCCAGAGTGTGAAGCCAGGCAGCAGCCTGGTGGTTGCACGGATGAGTTACCTGCGCTGGGCACAGGTGACAGTCCCACTGTGGCATTTCTTGTCTGAGCATGCTTCTCCCCATTAGCAGGCGAGTGCCGGGGCAGGGTGTGCACGCTCAGCAGTTCTGGGCAGTGCGGCTGACCGCTTGACATCACAGCCTGGCTCAGGATGACTGGAGTTTGAGCCCAAGCCCAGCAGTCAGGGCATGACAAGAACTGTGATAAACACGCACGTTATTCTAAGCCAGTGTGCAGGGCTGGCCTGGGATGCCTGGTAGACAGCAGCTGGAGATGGAATTACTTTGCAGTCTTTATCCAAAAAACTCATTTCAGGGGATGTGGAAGCGCGTGTGTGTTAGTATTTCTGAGCTCTAGGAGATATAGAACTTAACTCTAATCCTGCCGCTGGCCTCCTGTCTCTATTCGCTTTCCTGGGTGCTGCCTTTGGGCACCTGCTGCCCTGTGTGGGGCTGTATGCTGCTTGACAGACACTCTCCGGGAATGCACTCCGTTAGTCAGATTAGACTTTCTTTGGGTTGATTTCTAGCTATTTAAGGGATTCTGTAGACCCTCGCTGCTCCAGAGCGCCGCTCCAGACCCCCAGCCTCCCCGGAAGCCCTTAGAAATAAATACCACCTCTCTGGCCCACACGCACCTACTTGCGGCCAAACCTGGGTTTTAACAAGATCCTCTGGTGATTCATACACAAATGAAAGTTGGAGAAACACTGCTGCAGTGACTCTGAAATCTGCCTTTTTTTTTTTTTTTTAATCATGGCTTTGAGATTTCCTTCATTCATTTTGTGCGGGGTACATGAAAATCAGAATTTCATGACCTGAAATCTTGAAACCCATCCTTTTCTGTTACTTCTATCTCAACTCCTGTGAAATCAATCACAAGGAATTGCTGAACTTTGAAGTAGGACAGAGAAGAGTTCTTTGGTGCCCAGGCCTGCATGGGGATGTGCTTGCTACGCGTGCATCCGAGCAGCAATTCTGTATCTCCCCACCGGGCCGACTCCCAGCCACCTGGGCGTGGGCTCTTTCACAGGTGAGAAGGCTGTGGACTCAGGGAGGTTGAGCAACTGCCTCAAAGTGGCCCCAAAGTGACATGCATGGTAGTGGACCCAGTTTGGGCCAGGATAAGGACCTGGGTCTTTGACATCCAAGGCTGGTATCTTGCACCTAATAGGCCCCCAGATAATTTTCGAGCTGTTGATTTAAAATATTCGCTTGGAATTCAGCAGGCCGGAGTGGTGGACAGCCTGCCAGGAAAGCTGCACGGGCACAGGGAGGTCTTTAAAGATTACACCAGTTTGTTTACCTCTTGGAACATCCACGTTTGCGTTGGCCTGTGGAGGGAGGGCGTGTGGTGCAGAGGACCCCAAGCCCAGGGCAGCTCTCTGACCCTGGGCAGGTGATCCAGCCTCTCCAGGTCTGTTTGCTCAGGGGAGGCGTGGCCTGTGCTTCCTTTGGCCCATTTGGTGTCCCCTGCACTTTGGTTGTTCCTGGACACTGACTGAGCATGGGCCCTGCTCCCTGCTTCTGGGCTTATCAGGATCACTTGGGGATCCCCCCCACCCCATTCTTTGTTGTGTTTAATACAGGTGTGTTTAATACAGATGTTTAAACTCACGGTGATCCTCCGGCCTCAGCTTCCTGAGTGTTGGGATTACAGGCGTGCGCCCCTGTGCCCGGCTCACCTGGGCATCTCGTGTGTGGCACATTCTCTCTTTCTCACCAGCTCCCTGCACGCACATAGAGCACACTCGGCGGAGGGAGGACTCGGGACGTGTCAGGCTAACTTGCTTGCGCTCGCTCAGCCACTCCCGGTGGGACTCGGACCCGCTGCTCAGTGCCCACCCGGCCACTTGGGTCTTTTCTGCCCACCTCCCAGTACTGCGCTCCGGGGGCTGAAACTGGGCTCATGCTGTAAACTGTGATCTCAGCGTCTTTCCTGAGAAGAGACGTGTGAGCCAGCCAGGAACGGAGATGCAGAGCGGGGCAGAGGGCTGGTCTTCCCTGGCATGGTCACCACTGAGCTTGGTGACTTCAACCTCCTTCATTTACTGCCGATTTTGGAGCTATTTTTCCAGCAAATCTGGAGTCTCAGGCCGGCGGGGCTCTGGCAGGCTTACTGTTCCCAGACATGGGTGAGCTGTACCCCACTGCGAGCTGAGGCCCATCAACTCGTGGCCCTTGATGATGGCGGAGGCATCCCAGGTCCTTACTGTCTTAACACCCAGAAGGCCGGTGAGCGTGGGAGACAACATGATCCAGGAGCCCACCCTGGGGAGGAAGTCACTTGTAGTAACCTCCATTGCTAAAGAGCCTCAAGTTCACAAAGCACTTTTATAGACCTTGACTACAGCCCCGAAGCACACCAGAGTCCAAGGTCACTCAGTAGGCAAGGGCGACCAAGATGCTTTGTAATAGAGGACATACTAATATTATTAGCACATTGTGCCTTGTATCACTTATTCATTCAGCAAACCTTGAACATTCTGAGTACCAATTATGAGGCACCACTGTGCTAGTTGTGGGAGATACAGACATAAAACACAGTCCCCTGACTGTCCAGTGACATAAGTAGACAGGCGACTTAGCACAGCAATAAATGCTTGGTGTTTAAGCCCCTACCGGAGGGATGCTTCATAGCCTCCCCCCGGGACCTGGCACAGGGCCTTGGACACGGAGTCTTTATTTAACAAACATATATGTGGCCAGCATTATTCTAAGCATTTTATGGGGATGAAGAGTTCATATTTCTAACAACCCCAGAATGGCACTGCTATCCTCACCTCGTTTTGAGGCACAGACTGGGTAAGTCGGGGCCCAGGTCACTCCGCCTGAGCAGGGTGCTAGTCCTGAAGCCGTGCGGCCGGGCTCCACGGCCTGAGCTCTAACCGGCGCCTCGTGTGCCATGACTTCTGCTGCATCGGGCCGAGGTTGTCCTCAGCGTGCTCACAGGGCACTACCTGCTCCTTACGTGGGTCCCCGCGGTGCCACCGCGCAGCAGCTTTGTGCACGAGCACCCAGGGAACCAGGCTGGGGGAGCAGGGTTCTTGTGACCACAATGGTGAGGTCCTGCCGGCGCCTGTGTGGCTGCAATCCCGTCCCCTGCAGGGCCCCGTCCTCGGGCGGTGTGCAGAGTGGAGTGGTGGCTGTGCCCCTGGCCCTGACCTGGTTCTCACTGCGCGGTGGGAATAATGACCCTGCTCCTCCCGGGCGTGTTTCCCTTCTTTGGGCTCTGTGAGTCTTCTCGGTGTCACCTTGTCCCCAGCCCAGGAGGCAGCAAACTGTGGCTGTTTGCACAGGACACTTTCTTGGAAAGGCCACGCCCACTCACTCTGTCTCTGTCTTGCGCGTGGGAGACCACCTGGCCTGCAGAAGCCCGAGCTGTTTGCTCCCTGCCTCTCTCAGCGCTCAGTGTGCCGGCCGCCCTGTTCCAGGACAGGCTGGGCCTTTGGAGGGCTCCTGGCTTCCTGCGCCCATCAGCTCCCTCCCTGGGCAGCCAGGGGCACCTTTCTGAAATCCACATCTGCCCCATCTGCAATTCCTCATATGTCACCAAAGGCTCCCAATTGCCCCTTATACCTCCCCAGCCAGCTCCCTGACCCTCAGTGAGCTTGCACCCCATCTTGCACTGTAGGTCCAAACCCCAACCCTGAGCCACGTTCCCAGCTCTATAGGGACATCAGATGCCAAGACACTAGGCAGAGCCCTGAAAAATCTCAGAACATCTGCCTCTGGGTCCTACGCATCCTGGTCACTTGCTCTCCCACCACCTGCAACTTCCTTGGCATTTCATGCTTTCCCAGCCCTTTATTGACTGAAACTGGCTCTCTACCACCCCACCTTTCTCAGCCCCTTGCCAAAACCATCCTCTCCCTCTCCCCTGTCTGCCTGTGTCCTTGTCCTGGGGTAGAACCAGCCCAGTCGTGTGAGTTGCCCCCCCCCCAGCTCTGCTTCTCCTCTTCCCCGGGGAGGGAGGTGCTGTGCTTCGAGTGCCTTTGTTCCTTCTGTCTGCTCGGTAGCCCTGGGGAAATAGGGTTTGTACCCATTTCAGAGTTAAGAAAGTTGAGGCTGGGTAAGTTAGGGAAGCTTGGCTCCATCTCCTCTGCTGCACCTTGAGCCTGGCTTTTGGGGCCCCTGAGCTGGTTTTCTGCTAGACACAGTGAGCTATAGCTGGCTGCCGGGGCTTGATGGGGACAGTGCTTATTTTGTTTGCTTTTGCATGCTAGTTATTGAACCCAGGGCCTGGCTTACATTAGTCAAGAGCTTTACCACTGAGCTACATCTCCAGTACCCTCCCTGGCCCCTTTCCTAAGTTTTGGAGACAAGGTCTCACTATGTAGTTCAGGCTGGCCTTGAACTCACTATGTAGCATAGACTGTCCTCAAACTCTTGGCAGTCCTCCTGCCTCAGCCTCCTGAGCTCCTGAGTGCTGGAATTACATGCCTGTACCACCACACCTGACTTCAAGCCTTTTTTATTTTTTAATTTTTTGTTTTGAAAAAGGATGTCATTATGTCGTCCAGGCTGGCCTTGAATTTGCCATCCTCCTGCCTCAGCCTCCTGAGTAGCTGGGATTACAGGCTTGTGCCACCATGCCTGGCTCTTGCTGCAGACCATGAAGGAGTCTGAGCTGGTTGGAACCTGGAAATCGTCACGGTGGGAGTATTTATACCACAGGAATTGGCCAACACGCTACAGGTCAGGGCCTCCCTGCCTCTTCCTGAGAGTGGCTTATTAGCCTGTATGCCCAGGACTACACACATCTTTTTGTTCTATTCTTCCCTTTGGGGGCTGTGACAATGTCATTATCAAAGGAAGTATGTAGAAACCCAGTTTTTAACAAATCTGTTGCACAGCTGGGCGTGATGGTACGCGCCCATGATTCTAGCACTTGGGAGGCTGAGGCAGGAGGATTGCCATGAGTCCAAGGCCAGCCTGGGCCACATAGCAAGCCCCTGTCTCAAAAAAAAAAAAAAAATTAGACTCTGCTGCTTAACATAATGATGTGAATTTTCTGCATTGTCATTACCACCCATTTTTTTACCTGAAAAAAATACAAACCAAAAAAAAAAAAAAATCCCCAAACACTATATCCTTCAGGTTTCAGCTCACGTACAGTATAAAAGCCAAACTTTTCAGACACCTGAGTTGAACACAGATGCTTAGTACTAAGTGTAGGCATCATAAAATCATTAGCTATTAGTTTGCAAACCATAATGTTGTATTTTCGTTTTTGTTTGGTCTTTAAAAGACTCCAAGAACATAAAATCAATTAGAGTTTCCGGGTTCCCCCTTTCTTTGTTTGTGTTAGTAGTCTGGATAATTGCACATGAGTTTATATTTAACGAGGTTATCATTAGTGTGGTTCGGGTTTACTGCTGCGCAATCACAAAGACAAAAGCTTGTGAAGCAGAGCATGCAGAAGTGACTGGTTCAGGACCTGGAATAGCATGGTGCCTCGGGAGAGCGTGCGAGGACCCAGTCTTGTTCCTGGCTTAAAGGACACCGTGTACTTAAATTCATGATAAATAAATTAAAAGCATTCCACAAGTGACTAATGCAGTATTTGAGAATGCCAAAGGTTTCTGAGTGCCTAGCACACAGATTTTTATTTTAAAACCCTTTGCTCATTGACCTAATTATTTATAAAGCAAAATGCCTACTTTGATAGTTTTAGGAACCAGGGGATGGAAGACAAATTGCAAATGGTTTTGCTTAAGAACAGAGATTGGCAGTTAGGGGGTAGAGGGCTGATCTGCTACTGGGAGCTGGTTCTTGGTTCTTGGGGAACTGGTTTTCACTGAGCTGAATGAAGTTTGCTTAGGGTTAGGGTGGCAGTGGGGAGGGGCTCACAAATGTCTGAGGTACGTGTGCGACTCGATGATCCGTCACATGACTAACAGCGAATACCTCTATAAGTTACTTGTTCAGTGCTTTGTAGTTTACAAAGTACTTTCCTTTATGCTTTTTCATCGACACATTTCAGAAAGTGAGTGGGGGCCAGGCGCTCCAGAGGCTGAGGCAGAAGGACCCACACAAGTTCAAGGCCAGCCTGGGCTACATAGGGAGACCCTGTCTCAAAAAAATAAACCAAACGAACACACCCCTCAAAACCCCAAAAAGGCAGTGGAATAGCATAAAGAGGAAATCATCTTGTGTGGCAGAGCTAGAGTTTTGAAATCGGCATTTTCCAATTTTAAGGGTTTTAAAACAAGCAAAAACTGTACCGTAGCTGTATCACTTAAGAAAAATAAAGGTTCCTATTAAGTACTTAACAGATTTATTCTCCTTCCTGCTGCAAGTCTGTGTGTATTTGTCAGCCTCAAAAGAGCAGACATCTTAGGGCCCCATTCATCACAGACCTGTGGGCCGAAGTCAGTCCAGGTCAGTGTGGTAAAGTACAAAGACACACTGTGCTGTCCCCTGGGCCGTCCCCTCCCGGGAGGATGCTGATCTGCGCGTGATGACCTCTGGCCAGGCCAGCGGGCCCTGGGCTCAACGCCTGGATGCCAGTTTTCCCCAGGACGACAGCTCTATCCCTACAAGGGTAGTGTCCGCTCCTCCCTAGGAGTGGGCCCTTGCTTCCTTCCCGAAGCCACGCTGCACAGCAAGGGTGCTTAGCAAGATGAGTGGACAGATTCGGTGGGAGATGGGGGAGGACCAGCTTAGACTCCTGCAGCTCTGTCCCTCTGAGGAGCCTTGGTGTCTTCATCTGAGATGCAGGGGCATTGCAGATGTTAAAATAAGAACGGGACGCGAAGCGTTCACAAAGAGGTGAACCTTTGTGCCTTCCGTCTGTGGAAGCCGTGACCCTCAGTCTGTAGTCTGTGCAGGGCGCGCTCCCTGGGGATGGAGTCAGAGTGAATGCCTCCCGACTGGCTCAACCTCACCTGGCACCCGTCCCCCTCCCCCTGCACGGGTTCAGCGGGGCGAGGGTCGGTCCAGGGCTAC
Organism: Hystrix cristata; assembly: GCA_004026905.1. Classification (NCBI taxonomy): domain Eukaryota; kingdom Metazoa; phylum Chordata; class Mammalia; order Rodentia; family Hystricidae; genus Hystrix; species Hystrix cristata. Next base: position 177,853 of record PVJO010000812.1, on the reverse strand, counting down.
CTGGTGCAGCCTGTTTGGTGTCAAGTCAGCATCGGTCTCAGGATCAGATCTGCACATGCATCTGTCAGGCAAGCTTGGTCATCCGGAGATGCGCGGAGCTACCGCAGCAAGGAGAAGGGTTACTACCGGGGCAGCTGGACTCCAGGACGGCAGCGGTCAGGGGTTACCTTGCCTGAGGTGGGAGCAAGCGGCAGCCCTGGGGAAGGCCTTGGAGCCCGGTCAGCAGGTCGGCTGTGAACTCACTGTGGCAGGTGATGTTAAAGCATGCCGGGTGTCCTGTCCCAGAGAGAGAGTTTCATTTCATTTCAGCATTTTTTTTTTCTAGCACACACCAGTGGAAGGGAGCAGAGACCAGTGTGAACAGAATTGGAGTTTTGGAAGTTGAGGCAGGTGGTGTAGAGGAAGGAAGAGGCCATGGCAATACTTCCGTTTTTAACTCTTGGCGTTTTCAAATGAACTCGTGCACTTCCAAAATGTTTGGCTCTAAGGAATATATCTCCTTTTACATGTACAGAGTTTAAGAGTTCCAGGACACTGGAGGACACCCTGGAAATTTCTCCGTAAGGGAGAGAGATTGGTGAGGAGGCAGGTAGAGGAGTCCCCGGGGAAAGGAGGGGCCTAAGTGCAAAAGCAGGGCAGAGGGCCATGACTGGGACCGCGGGGTGACACTCGCTTTTTTACTCTAGCTGCTCAGGGCGTACCCTGCGTACGGTGGCATTATTGCCTGCAGCCCCGAAGTCCGTGGCCTCATCTGCTTTCATAGCAGCTGTTTTTCCTCCTGTGGCATATGCTGACTACTGCCCCCTCGCCAGTTTATGTCTGCCTGACACTCAGAGTGTGGCCTCACGTGGAGGTAAGGTCTTGCTGGATGCTGTTGGTTAAGTTGAGGTCATAGTGGATGAGGGCAATTCTTAGTCCGATGACTGGTGTCCTCCTGAGAAGGCCACGGGAGAACAAAGAACAGACAACAGGGACAGAGATTGGAGCGATGCGCCCGCACCTGAAGCGTGCCGGGTAGCCAGCAGCACCAGCATTGGGAGAGGCAAGGAAGGAAGCGTTCCACCTGGAGCTTCAGAAGACCTCAGGAGACCCCACCCCTAAAAGGTCGCATCACCTCCCAGCGGTCTTTGGGTGACATCCCAGGTCCAACCCCAGCAATCCCCGGTGCCAGGCTGGAATTTGGGGTCAGAATCCCTAATGTTTCTACTGGACACTTCTGGTTTTGTCAGCACTTCGCTGTGGCTGCAGGCCAGCACTTCTCAGGGTGTGCGCCGGGCCAGCAGCTCCGGGGACTTGTTAGAAAGGCCATTCCCGGCCCCCCACAGTCTGCTGCAGTAGCCCTCAGTCAAGGTGCATGTTTTACCCGTTCAAGTTTTGGAACGGCCCCATCTCAGAGAAAAGCTGCGGTCTAGAGCTTTACTGTACTTTCTGAAAGACGTAAACAGTGCCTGGCGCTGTTCTTATGAGCTCTGTTCATTTAACTTCAAAGCATTTATTCTATCACACGTCAGTGGGAGGGATCCGAGAGCCAGCGATGCAGGCTGGGGGCTCCAGAGCTGCACGGTCCCGTCTCTCCCCTGTCCCTCCCTTGCCATACCATGTCTGACCCCGTGAGTTCGGTTCACTTGAGCTGGGTTCTCGTCCTCCTCCGTCTGGTGCTGCTGTTCCTACTCTGTGTCCTCGTAAAGCATTTTCTATTTACGTCTATTTTAAGGTCTTTGCACTTTTTCAAGCTTTCAAACAGATTTGTTGAAAGCTTTGTGCTGTGTGCCAAGGCCTGGGAATATGGGGGGGTGCACCAGAGAGGGGGCCCTGTCAACATGGATCTCAGTCTGCCGTGGGAGACGGGCAGGAAAAAGGCAACCAGAAACCTCCAAGTAAAACACATTCTGGAGGGTGCTGTGGGGGAGTCCCTGGGGCTGGAGAACGTCTGTTAGAGGAAAGTCGAGGGAGCTGCACACGCGCCTGCAGGTGGAACACAGGCACTGGGAGACACTAGGAAGAGGACGACAGGGGACTAAGGGAGCTGTGGCCCGAGGGCTGGGTGGCGGCATGTGCCACCAAGAGCTGTCGCTTTATTAGAAGCAGCTGGAGGGTGTTCCGCTGGGAGCAGTGTGCTCGTCCTGCTAACGGCTGTGTGGAGCTGGTGGACAGACGGGTGTAGGAAGGGGAGACACTTGGGGCCCTCATGCCTTCAGCCAGAGCCTCCCGAGACGCAGAGCCCTGGGTTGGGCTTGACGGAGCTGGGATTAGTGGAGGACGTAGGTGAGTTGGCAGGCGCCTGCCATCATGGGGCTCAGGTCTGACCAGAGACTGCAATAACCATGTGACAGATGGAAGATGGTAGGTGAGGCGGCCTGGACCCTGTTGGACCATGATGCATGCTGTGGTAGTGGGGAACTATAGTCCAGGGAGGCTTGCTTCTGGGTGACTGCTGAGCTAAGTTTTAAGGACACAGTGGTGGAGAAGGGCAGAGAGGGCTGAGGGTGACTGGGCAGACGGCAGGTGCAGCAGGTAGAGACCAGGGCAGGGAGAACTGGAACAGGAGGAGCAGCAGGTGGGGGGAGACCAGAGAGAGTCGGCTGCAGTGGTCCGGGCAGCAAATGCTGGCTGCTTGGACCACAGTGGCAGTGATGGGAGAAGTGAGCACACTCGACAGACACAGGGCACAGTGGAACATGTTTGAAGATGGCTGCACGTGGAGGGTAGGGAGAGGCATCGAGGAAGCCCAGGGTTTCTGCTGTGACTGACCGGATAGCAGTACCATCCTCAGATGGGAGGGTGTGGTGTGATCCATCGTTTGAGGTTTAAAAAAATGCTACTAGAAGGAAAGCCGTACAACCCAAGATAACCCTATTTTTCCCCCTTTGTATTCTCTCTTGTGTGTTTATTCCCCTAATAGCTTGAGCGGATGTAGCTGTAGGGCTCTACCTTTTTGAATTTTTGAATGAAGATGTGCATATAGTTCCTTTTTCTCCCAAAGTGGAAAACGATGCTCATGCTTAAAGATCATCCCAAGTCTTGTACTCATTTTCCACCTACTTGCATTAAAAATCCTAGTATTATTTCTTAAAGTACATATTGAGCCTATCAATTTCCAAAAATCCCAAATCAGATTTCATTCATTTAAAGACATACCATTTTTTATTAAAGAAAAAAAAATCCTTGCACCAGCTCAGTAGATTTTTCCAGACAATTCCCAGTTCACTCCTGCACATACTTGCAACTAATTACCAGGTGTTGAAGTCTGAGCTGTGTCAGACGTTAAGGGGAGATGCCCCGGGCACTGTGCAGTGGGGCGCTGCAGTTAGCAAGCCCGTGCCCAGAGCACAGGGCCTTGAGCGTCCCTGCGTTCAGAGTACGGCTGGGTGGGTGCGGTTTTGCTACCACCAGCAGCACTTGCATCTTTTCCTTGTTTTATTGGTGGATTTTTGTAATAAGGAAAACTTATTGAATGCTTGCTGTCTGAGCTTAAGAAGCCCCTGGAAATTGACTCACATACCAAATCTGCCCTGTCCTCAGTCTGTGGTTTTAGGGGCTTTCCTTAATCTCTTTGAGCCTCAGTTGTCACCTACACAGTAGAAGATAATATTCAGCCGTCGCGCCCCTTGTGGAGTGACTGCAGAGACCACATCCAGTGTTCTCTGTAAAGCCCTCATCACGGCGTCTGCAACACGCGTCTCGGTAAGTATCTGATGCGATTACTAAATCCCAGAATCTCTCCTGGTGTTTACAGATTTGGGGGGAGCTGATACTGCTGTGTAAGTGACGGAAATGAACTTGAGAGGGTTCGCTTTTCTCTCCAAAGACTGGAGTCTGAAGACCAGCGCGCCCCCCACCCCGCACTGCCTTTCAATGCGTTTAACATTTCATCTAAACAACTTTCGTGACTTCCCGAGCAAGACTGGTTCTGCCTTTGCATCTGGGTGGCACTTCTTGAACCTCGCACTGTTGAAGCTTTTACTGGCTCAGGAAATACACTGACGGTCTTGTCACTGACCGAACCAGCCTGTGACTGACCAGGGCCCCGTGAGGGGAAGGTGCTGTGTGTCCACAGTGACGAGAGCAGATTTTGGAGTGTGAACTTGTTCACTACAAACAGAAGCGAATAATGGAGGCCAGGCAGACTGGAGGCGATGGAAATGGTATATTTCATTCCAGTCGTCGTGAGAACAGTATTTCGCAGAGCTGGAAAGAATTTAGCCTGCAGAGCTTAGTAAAGAGGTGCAACGGTTGTCCCACATAACTTTAGTTCTTTTGGAGCCAGGAAAATAAAAGTCAAGACGAAAGTGTAAGGAGATGAAAAAGATACATGCAGGCTGGTGAAATCTGGCATAAAAGGAAATATTTACATGGGAGTTCAGCACTGATTTTATATTGTCACAAATTGGTAGCAGATGCCTGTGTTCAGACTGATTCTCAGGCTCATCTGAGAGTGTGTGTTGGACAACAAATCACTCTGCCACTTGGAATGCCGATTGATATTTAGTAGTTTCTTTTTGTTTTCAAAGAGGGAAAGAATGTGTATTACCGATCTAGGAAAGAGGACTTTTCTAAATGTCAATTAACAGAAGATGCCCAAGGGAGGAAGTCTCTGGTTTCTTTTTATAACCCTGGCAAAAGTAATTGAGGTGACATTTTATTAGCCTTGGCATCTCCCGCCTGCACTGGGAGTTAGTTGAGTCGCGTGCAGCCACATCCAGAGCTGGGTACCCCCTTTCCATTTTCCCCTGACCTCAGGGCACAGGAGAAACACAGAGCCTTTCTGTCTGGCTGCAGGGCTTCACGTGGGCTCCATGCGGCAGGATCCCAGAATCACAGTGTGGCGGAGGACATTTTCCCCTGTGGGTGGAAACAGTTCATTTCGAGGTGTAGGTTTGGTTTCAACAGTGTTTCCTTATCCTCTCAGCCATTTTTCCTACTGGTATTCAAATGCCTCATTAAAGTAAGTTTGGAATGGACCGACACCGCTGCCTTTCCTGGAGTGCTTTCTCGAGGGTCACCACATGAGTGCGTGTGCTGATGGTCCCCCGAAAGCCGTCAGAGGGTCACCTGGGCGGACAGAGAGCCCAGCCCATGCTCGTTCCAGGCCGGGGCACTGTCAGATTTGATGAGATGTTCTCTCAGCCTGAAAGAGAGGAGATAGGGGTGTGAGGACGAGGTTGGGGGATGGTGTGAGCGGAGGGAGGCTCTGTGGAAGAGAGAGGGGCTCCCCCAAGGGTCCTGCAGGCCCACCATGGCTGCATGACTTGACGGCTCATTTTTAAATCACTAAGCAATATTCTGTTAGACGCTCTCGCATCTGAGTTTGTTTACCCATTCACCCACTGAAGGACATCTTGGGTGCTCCCAGGTTTTGTCCAGCGCGGATGAAGGGGCATTCCATGTGCCTTGGAAAGAAAAGATCAGAGCTTTTGGCCCTGCGCTCTGCAGTGATACTGGCCAGAAGCTTCTGGGCAGCAGAGAGGAGACCCAGAGGCCACAGGCACCATGACTGTGGGGTTAAGTGCTTGTGACCCTTCCTCTTTAGGGCCAGGACTCTGCACATCAGTGCCTGTGTTTGTCCTCCTGCCCTAGCCACCTGTATGTGAAGGGTAGTGAATTTCTATAATAAAACTTTTAGCCAATATAATCAGTTGTCATTATTCACAATGGTTTGTTTTATACAGTTGATGTAGGGTTAGTTGACATAGATTAGGGAAAATGGAATCATTGTTCCTAGGGAAATACCCGGATTATCAAAATATACAGTGAATGTTTAAATTTAAAACATGTATTATGGTAAAAGACAAATTGCCATTAATCACCCTCAAAATGCAGCCCTTTGCTCTGAACGTACTTAGCTCACTATTCTTGCCACTTTCTCCAGCAATTCTAGAAGCTTCTTTCCTGAGTGTCTTTCCAAGATGTGATTCAAAAAGCTATGGCGAATGCTGCTGCTGAGCACTATCCGATGGAAAGGCAGCTTGCAAAATCATTACCCTGTGTCTTCATCCACCTCATTCACCACGTCTGGCACCGTGCGACTTCTGGCTCTTCTCCAAAGTCCAAATAAGCACAAAAGATAGACATTTCAGAAAGTGACAAGAATGAAGAGTATTTTGAGGGGGATGAATGCCAATGTATGTTTTACTGTAATAATTTTTAAAAATATAATCATTCACCCTAGTTTTTGATTACGCCTAATAGGAGGTCAGTTCCTCTAAGCCTCTGGCCACATTTTGTCATTCAATCAGAATATGCCTTTGTTCTTGGTGTGTTTTGGTTTAAAGATCCCTTATTTAATATATGCTGTTGATTCATGGTTGGACTCACAAATGGCACCAAGGCTAATACCCGAATAAAACTCCTCTTACACAGATTTTTTTTCTTCTTGCCTCCCACAAATAAGATTTTTTTTTTTGTAGTACATGTTCACAGTACATAATGATCACATTCCTTGTGGGGACTTGGTACGTGTACATAACACATCTTACTTTTTTTCAGTCCCCTTCCTCTCCTCTCCCTCACCTGCCCCTCTAACTCTTGATCCCCTTCCCATCTGAGAAAGATCCATCTACTTCCTATTGTCTATGTTTTATTGTGCTCTTTGTTTATACCTTGAGTTTCTCATCTAAGAGAAACCGCACACTACTTAAGCTTGCCTCACGTGGATTTTGTCCCCGAGGAACACTGTAGCTTCTTTGTGCTCTGGAACCCTAGACAATGCTTCCTCACTATGCTTTGGATCGTTTTAAACAGTGAAATTACCAAAAGAATGGGAAAAAGTACTGTGCAAAGGGCCATGAATAGGATGCCCACTTACACTATGAGCTAAAACCAGAAGGAAAAGCATCACCTTGTTCATGTTGCCGGGCAGGTGTGTGATGGGTGACTCAAAGTTTTTACCACCCTGCACACACATGGGAAAGTGCCATGGGCATTGATTTAGGGGTCACAAATAAACTTTAGCACATAGAGAAATCTGCAAGTACAGAATCTGTGAACAAGAGGACCCCGGTGTACAGTATTTTTTTCAGCTATCTACTAAGATGCTTGCTTGCTGCTGGGGGCTTCCCTAGCTAGATAGGGGGTGTCCTGGAAGGAGCCCATCCTTCCTTTCACAAAGGTTTGCCTCATCCGGTCTCCTTATTTCCCACAGTACCCCTGAGGTAGAATGGTAGAATTTAAGTGCGGGCATCACAGTGTGCTATCACTTAGAAATCAGCAGGAAGAAGGTAGTTTTTCTCTCTGAGACTTAGGGAGAAGCAGTTTAGCATCATAATTGAGCTCAACAATTCTGGAGCCAGACTTCCTAGGTTCGAACCTGGCTTTGTTGCTCCCTACCTGTGGGCCTTTGGGTGGTCAGGAATAAAGTAAAACCTTTTGGATCCTTGGTTCCCTTATTTGTAGAATGAACATAGTAACGGACTCAGCACGTGGTGCTAATGCGAGATGGAAGTGACTTTGTCTAGACTTGCTGCTGAGCTCTTGCCCGGCACCCCGTAGACCCCATGTGTGCTTCAGCTGTGACGATCATTTGGGGTGATGGGTCCTCAGGCCTGTCCCTTGCGATGGCTCTAAATAAACGAGAAACTCGTGTAGGGCGGTTGTAATTGCACAGCCCACAGCCAGGAAGGGATTTTGTAATTTTCCATTTGGGTTACATAGTTTGGGTCTGGAAAATCAGTTTTCGGGCTTTATTTATCCAGTCGGATGTCAGCAGATTAAACCTGTGTCATTTTTGATGAGTGGACATCTAATCAGACGAGCAATATTAGTGGCTGCCCTCTGGGTTCGGTGGGCCCTGGCTCGCACATGGGGATATTTAAGTAAGAGAAAACGAAAACAGGAAACATCATGAAGCAAAGCGTAAGTCATCATGTAAGGAGGACATTTCTTGCCACCCCAAGCCCCCATTTTTATAGCTTCTTAAATATATTTAAACCTGCCAGTTTCTGCCCTTCCCTCTGCTACCCAGCTTCGGTTTAGTAAAGAGCCGTCATGTGCCCCGTGGGGACAGGGAGGAGAGAGCCACCTCATGCGCAGGGTCCCCTGGAACAGACCTCAGGCAGCAAGCCTGGTGTCATGTGCTTTGTGTCACCAACAGAGTTTAATTACAAAGGACATATTTATTTTCTGCATCTGTATAATTCTGACATGGTAGTGATTTGGGAAATGGAGGGATTTTTCTTCTTTCTTTCTGTATATCCTCATCCCTCCATCGACCCTGGTCTCACAGCGGAGGGGGCGCTTCAATTAAAGACAAGTACTGGGGCCTTAGCTGGTGAGAGCAGCTTAGAAATTTCTCTTTGCTTTCACAGAAATGAGGTCTTGGAACCTGCCAGTCATGGGGGTCGGGGGGGAGCTTCCTGCCACTTCCGTCCATGAAATGGCAAACGAAAGTTCGTCTTTGCCCTGTTCTCTGATAGAAAACTTTGCTTGCCCTCCTTATGTCTGTTAATAGAATGTGCTGGGTGGAAGCGTTGTTTTTAGAAAATTCCTATTTGCTTGAGAGCAGGGGGCATCTTTCCTATAAGTAGGTGTTTTGTGATATGTTTTAAGGAGACCTTGTACCCCGGGTAGTTTTTCCACTGTGGACACTATCAGTGAACAAGTGTTTCTTTCTTCCATCTCTGTGTCGATTGTGCCCAGGGCAGTGGTACAAGATCCAGTGCTAAATGATGCCAGTCAGATGATCCCAACTGTGAGCTTATAAAAGACATCTGTTTAAGTTTAAAAATAAATAATTTACACACACACCTAGACAAAAGGTTGTTGCTCCTAGCAAGATTACAGTTTGTCGGCTGTTGCACGGGATCTTTGTATTTGTCTCAAGAGACTCTTAGTTCATCTAAAGATAAAAATTTAAGAAGAGAAAATGATGAAGCTTTGATTTTTTTTCTTCATTTTAAAAAAGAAACACTGGCAAGTTACACAATTATGGTATCCTTTTGTGGCTCTTGGACTCCTTCATCTTTCTAGAGAATTGGAAGGTACCTTCTCTAGAGCTACTTTGAAGTCTCTTAAATAAGATCAACATTAACCCAAGCAAGAATTTTTCAAAAGAAATGTTGATTTTCCAATAGGCGTTTGGTGGATGATGGGTTACTAGAGTTTAGAAATGGAAAGGGCCAGCGAGTCATGCACCCAGGGCCAGGGCCGAGCCCGTTGCCCAGCCACACCTGATTGTGGCCTGCCAGTTGCCCGGCTGCCCTTCCTGGAGGGACTTTGAGTGTGTCCGCTGTCTGAAGTCGCTACAGACGAAGGTCAGACACTGGGAAGGTACCCTGGGTCATTCCTCCCAAACCATAGTGAGAGCCATGTGTCCTGTGTGGTCTTCATTCTGAGACTCCGTTGGTGGAGAATGCTCCTTCTAAATAAAAAGTGACTTGCAGTGGGCCATGGTGACAGTATCCATAGTCCCAGCTACTCATGGGGCTGAGGCAGGAGGATTCCATGAGCTCGGGATTTGGGGGTCAGCATGGGTGAACACAGCAAGACTCCATCTTGGGAAAAGAGAAAATAAGGATTGAGCTGTGGACTGTGATTTTTAAAAATTTTTTAAATCTCATTTTAAAATTTTATAAATGGGCTGAGGATTCAGGTCAGTGGTAGGTCCCTTACCCAGCAAGTGTGAGGCCATGGGTTTGATCTCCAGCACCACAACAAATAAAAATGTAAAGAATTACTCTTCTGTCATGTCTCACCTATTTTCCCCTGAAACACTTTACCAATGCTTCAGATAGGGTGCTGTCCCAGAGGGTTGTATCTAAATTACAGTTGTGTTAAAATGAGTGGCAATTAAAAAAGAATAAGCCAAATATTTGTAACCCCATCACTTCTCAATTTGGGTGGATTTACTCCTCTGCTGGGCTCTGCCTTCCTCCCGGCGTCCACCCGTCCCACGTGCCTTTTGCTCCTGCTGTGTGCCAGGCACTAGACAAGGGCGTGAGACACGCTGGCACAGACTCTGCTGAGGGCTGACATAAGTGTGTCTTGGTGCGTACTTGAGTCTGTTCTCTACATGGCTTGCTTTACACGTGGGACTAAAACCAGGGCCTTGTGAATGCTAACTTCAAGCTCTACCTGATCTACACTTCAGCTCAGACCACATTTTACAAGTACCAAGAAAACAATAAGAAAGTTCTGTTTGTTTCCAGTTGCACAAATGAGAATGAGGCTGGGGATTTAGCTCAAGTGATAGAGCTTGCCTAGCAAACACAAGGCCCGGCGTTCAATCCCCAGCACTAAAAAAAAAAAAGAGAGAACAAAATTCTTTCCCATGCTAGGTTTAACTCAAGGCCAGGCTCCTGAAAGGTTGGATGCCAGGAAAAGAACCACTTCTGTGTTCTCCCAAGTATCTACAACTTGGACAGAGGAGAGAGGGCAAAACAGCATTGTGCTGAGTGCCCCACTCCCGGGGTGTAGCCGGCTTTATCATCACTGAGGCACAATAGCTGACACCCAGCACACAGAGGAGGGAGGCTCAGTCTGCCTTCAGTTCCTCCTCATCAGACTCCAGGTGGAGACGTGACGGCAGAAGGTCCTGGGCAGCCGAGCTGCTTAGTTCATGGTGGCCAACAGGAAGCAGAGAGGGAACAGGGACAGACACAGACCCCAGGGCCACCCAGAAGTATGCTCCACCAGTCAGTCCGGGGGCAGATCCCAAAGCCAGTCACCCTCACCACCACCCTGAATAATCGAAGCTTTTTAAAAATACGGTTAAAACATACACTCATCTGTTAACCATTTCTAAGTATGCAGTTCAGTAGTGTTGAGCACGTTCACTTCGTATTGCAACCAACGAACACAACTCTTTTTGAGTCACAAAACTGAACCTTCATCCCCGGGACACAACTTACTTTTACTTAGCTGCGTTGGAGGTTCACCCGTGTCCTAGCACACATCGCGTGTGCGGATCACTGTTCGCTGGCTGGCGCACCCATCACGGCACCTGTGCCGCTTCCGCCTCTCGCTGTGGCGAATGCTGCCGCTCTGGCTCTTTGCCCGTCTTCCTGCCGGCGAACGCCCGGACCAGGCTGAGCAGCGAAGGGCAAGCCAAGGCCGCTCTGAGTACAGTGATTCCTTTGTGTGCCCCAACACTCACATTTCCAGGAAAACGAGTGGTTTTCTCTGGCTGTTGGAAAGCAGCGATTCTGGTGTATGTGTGTGCATGCGTGTGTGTGTAAGCATCTATGTTATTTAGTCACAGTCTTTTATTTTTTAGTGTCAACCTTTTACCTTGTTCCTTGCCTTCTCACCTATTACGTTCAGTACATTTTTCTTTTCTTTTTTTTTTTAACCAGCATGGAACTCGGGGCCTTCAAACTGAGCTACATCCCCAGCTCTCTATTTTAAATTTTGCAATAGGGACTCCCTAAGTTGTTAAGTTGCCCAGCTGCTTTCAAACTTGCAATCCTCCTGCCTTACTTAGCCTGTACATCATTTTTTTAAAAAACTCTGTTTTCTCTGATATGCAAAACACATTTAGAAAAAACCCAGAGAAATTCAGATTACCTGTAAATGTACCACCCAGAGAACACCAGTTAATATTTTTAATGTAGGACGTGTGCACACACGGATGGGCTATGTTCTGCCAGTGTGTTTTGTGGGGTGTGTGTATATTTTTTCTTTGGAGACTGGGCCGCGTGTGCTGTTCACATGCATTTCCTTTCCTCGGTAACTGCACACCGTCAGCATCCTCCCTGCATCGAGTCCCTTCTGTGTGTGACTGAGTGGCTGCACCATGCTCCCTTCCTGAGAATGTGCTGAGTTCTCATGGTGGCTCTTGTCAGCGGTCGGGGTGTCCTGAGTACCCGTGCTGAGCACAATTTCTCTTAGCAGGGTCCGAGGGCAGCCCCCCCGTTTTGTTGTGAAGCAAACGAGGGGTCCCAACTGACTCTGAATGGCTGCACGAGGATTGAGGCAACAGGGTGGCACTGCTGGAAATAGAAACCAGATCACTGCTCGCTGCCTTGGGCCTCATTCAGGCAATAAAGTGGACCTAAATGATTATCAGCAGAAGTCATTTCCCCTCATCTCCTGGGAGAATGCTTTAATATTTTTATGTTTGCTTAATGCTGATTTCAATCCCGCATCGCTTTTTCTTTGGTAATGAAAAAGAATGAAAACTTTCTAAGCTTCTTCGGGAGACTTCCGTGATCTCTCTCCTCTTACGTGGCTGGACACTAGTGTGGCCACATCACCAATTCGGCCGGAGCTGCAGGCCCTGGCCCCTGAGGCTGTCTTCACCCCCCACGGAGGAATGGGCAGGCTCCGGATGCTCCAGCTGTGGACCAGTTTTTTCAAAATCTGTTTGGAAATTCTGGTCCTGTTTTATTTACCAGATGTCTCAGATGTCTCTCTCTGTTTTTGGTGGGTTTTTTTTTTTACACTTTTATTAGGTTGTTTGAAATATACTTCAAAAGGACTAACAAGGTGCCATCCATATGGGAATGGTATGAGTTGGATTCTATTGGTTATAATTTGTATGGTGCTAACTTGGTGCTAATTATTTTAGGGGTTCTTGGGGTGCTGAGTATTTTTGGCTTGTTCAGTCATTTAAAAGGTATTTACTGTGCACCATATTAAAAAGAGTTTGAGCCTTAGACCTAGGGAACCCCAGAGGAACCAGACCCTGCCAGTGCAGGACCTGGTAGAGGCAGCCGAGGAGGGTGGGGGCCCTGGGGCAGAGATGGGGGGGGCTGCAGCCTGTGGGAGTGAAGCAGTGGGAGGGAGATGGAAGGGCTTGCTGAGGCCCATAGGTGCTCCCTTGGGGGCCTTGGGAAGTGCCTCTGCCTCATTGGAGGGAAGAGGGCAACAATGGAGTATGGCCTGGGACTGGCATGGAAGGAGACTGGGGCCAGTAAGGGTTCTCGCCCTTGGTCCATTCCCATGCTTAAAAGTAGCCATTAGCCAGGCATGGTGGTGCACAGCACGCCTGTAATCCCAGTACTCTGGGAGGCTAAGGCAGGAGGATTCCAAAGTTCAAACCCAGCCTGGGGAACTTAAGAATCTTCATGAAACCCTGCCTCAAAAAAAGGCTCAGTGGTGGTGCTGGGAACATATCTCAGTGTCAAAGCCCTGAGTTCAATCCCTGGTACCCCAAACAGGCACAACAGGCAGATTCCTGTAAACACCAGGAAGCAGCATAGATGCCTCCCGGGTGGCACTAGTGTCTGGGAGCAGGACTGGGCAGCGGGCTCCTGGTGCCGCCTCTGCCACCCTCCACCACACCACAGGGTGCTTGGGCTGTGCAGCACAGTCCTACCCCTGGGCAGCCGATGGGACCACAGCCAGCGTGCCCTCCCAGAGTGCAGGAAACAGGCATGGAATTTGCTCACCTGTGTTCACAAAGCATGATTCACCACAGCCAGAAGGTGGAAGGAACCCAAGTGTCCACTGAGGAATGAACAAAATGAGGTGGACACACATCATGCACTATCGTTCGGCCATAAAGAGAAAGGGGATTCTTTTTTTTTTTTTTTTTTTTTTTTGGTACTGAGGATCGAACTCAGAGCCTTGCACTTGCTAGGCAAGCACTCTAACCACTGAGCTAAATCCCCAGCCCCAGAGGAAGGGGATTCTGCAGTGTGTATTTATCGAAGTACACAACACTGTGCCCTGGGCCAGGGCTAGAAGCAGCCTTCCGGCCACTCTCCAGCCTCTTCGGCTCCCTCCCTGCATCTGCCCCACAGTGTTCCCAGTTACCCATGACATATCATCTCCTCTGGACCCTGGTCACCTGATGATTAAATGTGGCATCACTCTGCCAGGAAAACAGAGTTACCTTTCGTATGTCCATGGTGCCCCCTCAAGCCCAAACAAGTTTCTCACATTTGTTTAACAGCCAAGTCATTCCTCATCATTGGGGAAAGTCGTTCTTCCTTTAATAACTTTCATTTGAGAAACAAACTTCCAAGTTGTTCTGGAAGCTAAAAGAGCTTTCGAACATGGCAGATGCATCACTTCTTTTGAAACAAACTTCTGGAGAACTCCTCAGAATTTGAAAGGACAGAAGCCAAGTTGCCCTATCCCTGATAAGGGGTGAAGGGGTTGAAGGGCTGTGCAGCCTGCAGAGGCCCCTGGTCACCTCGGAGAACCAGTGTTTGAGGAGATGGGAGTGCTAATGACCCTGCATTGATCAGCAATCACCACCCGTTCATACATACGAGACTCCAAAACTATATACACATTTCGGGTGGACATTTCCCCGACTTCTTTGGGGGTCACGGCAGCCCCGGGTGAGTGGCTTGTGTGGCCGTCGTGACTGCAGGATGGACCAGTGTGTTGGGAGCCACCAGCTGGAGGGCAGCCAGCCTGTGTGGGAGGGCAGAACCCCGTGTCCCTGCTAGCGCCCCTGGTGCTGGAAGTCAAGTGCTAGCTTGGTTCATATGTAAGCGGGTAACATTCAGCACCGCAGTGAGCCCTGTGTGTCCTGCCTAATGCCTCAGGGCTTCAGTTTGACAGAACGCTGGGAAAGTCCAGACCGAGCGGGGACCGAGGACCGAGCGGAGGGTCTGCTCTGGTCTGTGAGATTGAGACGGTCTTTTCCTGCATGTTGGCCGGGGCGGGGAGCAGAGTGTCGGGTCCCTTACAGATCAGGTTATCCGGTGGGATGGGACGAGTGCACCTGTGACCTGTGTGACTGGCCCCACCTCGCCCTGCCTCTTGACCTTGAGGCTGTGCCCTGGCGCAGCACCTAGGAAGCCTTCTCTGGTTTGCTCCTCCATGTTCCCAACCCGGGCTAGGCAGGGGTTCTCCCTCCCAGGCCTGTAACACAGGACTCAGTGCACTGATTCTGTCTCTGTAATCGTCTCTTCCTGTGTGTGCCCACCAGGTTGTTCTTGAGGACAGGGCTTGTTCCTTCATTACCCTTGACTACCCAGCACCTCGTGGTGGCCGCTCAGTAAACGATGGGAGTAACTGCATGGATGAGTGATGATTGGGGTTCCAGGGTGGTGGTGATGGGGGTGGTCATGTGCCTTGAGTCTTTCTGTGATATCCATTGCTCTCCCCCCACCTTCTTGGTGATGCCTGACAAAGTCCACTCTGTGTCCCCATTTGGCAAGTCAAAGTGGTATTTCTCCTTGTGATCTTTAGGAATCTACTTCAGGAAGGGGCCTCATCCCTCCTTTGGTGACTGTTATTTCTCAGCTTTTCCCCAAATCCCTAACATTCATTAAACCCTCAGTCCTGCGCCTGGCGCCAGGGAGGGACAGAGGTTCCATGGACACTCACAGGGCACCCACCTCACGCCAAGATCTTGAGTTCGATGTGGCTCCCTCGGCCTCTCGTTCCTGCCATGCGTGACCGAGCTTGCCTGTATTCCAAGCTCTGGCCTGTGGGTATTGACCAGAGTCTTAGAACTGGGTTTGTCCTATCTTCATACGGGCTCTTTAGCTACCTAGAGTGGGAGTGAAGTCTTAGATTTCTTGATACTTCTTTAAATCTCCAATATCTACAGCTGTGAATTTTAATATATGTGTGGTGACAGTGTTGAGAATAAAGATGGTGACAAGTCACAGTTGAGTCAGCTGGACCTAGGACCCTGCACTTCCCCAGTGCTGCTCCTGTGGACACTGTCCTTTGCATTACAGCAGTGGTTTCCGGTCTCTTCTAGGCATCGTTTGGTCTGTTCTAGGAAGGACAGGGAAGTGGAGACATGGGTGCACCTACACCTGTGTCTGAGTTTTGGAAGGTTGACAGAACCCCTGAGGTCCGGGGACCCCAGGTTAAAGATCTTGTTTTGAAAGATGACATCATTAAACATACTTGAGAAAATAAATGGTAGTTGGTTGTATTTATTTTTAGCCTGTTGCTTTCTAAAAACAGTGTATCCCACATTCTCCCTGGTTGTTAAAGATGTATTATTTTCCATGATGGCCATGTGGTATCATCACACCAAAGCCCTGGCATAAAGCAGCCTTTCAGGCCTTGAAGATAGACTTTGAGTCCAATGAGCGGTAGCATCCACATCACACCTGAGTGGCTATTCATGTGGCTTTCGGCACAGCTCTCTTGCTACACACTCACTTTGAAAATCTTTCTCGAACAGCCTGGTAATTAGAACTGGTAGTTGCTAATTATGTATACAGTGAGACTGATGCACTAATAATATATCTTCAAAAGGCTCAGAGTGAGCTGTTAAAAAATTAAACCACCCTCCAGACGCTGACAGAGCAGTCCCAGTGGGGTATGGTCTTCCCGCTCGGAGGGCTGAAGGTGCTGCGGGTTCGTTTTCTGGAAACCAGTGCAGCCTTTAAAGAAAGGAAGTGATCTGCAAGGATGTCTTCCAGCAGGAAAAGGGCGGATGTGGAAGCTGAAGCCCCGCAGTGCGGAGCGAGGGGCCGAAGTGTGGGCTGGTGGACAAGCACGGGGTGACAGACTGGGCGTCCGTAGGAAAGGTGCTCTGGGCAGCATGTGGGGGAACGCTGAACAAACCGTGCAGGTCAGGAGC
Organism: Hystrix cristata; assembly: GCA_004026905.1. Taxonomy (NCBI): domain Eukaryota; kingdom Metazoa; phylum Chordata; class Mammalia; order Rodentia; family Hystricidae; genus Hystrix; species Hystrix cristata. The sequence goes on along the minus strand of PVJO010000812.1, from coordinate 161,412 downwards.
TGGCCCTGCTCTGTCAAAGGTTTGCCCACATCCACTGCCCTCAGCTCTGTCCTGGTGACTGCTGCCAAACACTGGAAAAAAGCCACCCAGTGGAGCCATTGAACTCACATTGGAGAGGAAAGAGGTGGGCTTTGAAGGGAGATGGCTGGTCTCTGATTCTGTTCTCCACCATCCAGCTCTGATCCAGGCAGGTCATCCAACCTTGCATCCTCCACGGCTCTAGTGGAAAGACATTGAACCATATCAGTAGTTTTCAAAGTGAATCTGGAGCCTCAAGAATCTCTACGAAGCCTTTAGAAGTTCCACAGATGTTTGATTCATTTTCCCTATGTTGTTTCCAGTATGTATTTTTCTATATACATATATTTTATACATCATGTATTTTTAAGAGTTTTATTGAGATACAGCTCACATGCAGTCTGTTTAAAATATACTGCTCAGTGATTTTTAGTATATTCACAAAGTTGTACAGCTATCACTGCTATCTAATCCGGGAACATTTTCACCCCTCAAAGAAACTGAGGTTATTAGTGGCTGCTCCCCAGGGCTCCCTCTCCCCATCTCCCACCCTATGTGCCTACAAATCTTCTTTGTGTCTCTATGGATTTGCCTTTCATGAATATTTTATATAAATGGGATTGTGTACTCTGTGGTCTTCTGTGTCTGCTTTGGCTTAGAAAAACATTTTCAAGATTCTTCTTATAGTGTATCAGTACTTTACTCCTTTTTATGGTAAAATCACATTACATTTTCTTCATCAGTTAGCTGGTGGACATTCAGGCTTTTTTATCTGTTGGCTATTTGAATAGTGCTGCTTTGAACATTTATGGGTGTGTTTTTGCGTGGACATAAGTTTGCATTTTTCTTGGATCATGTCTAGGCGTAGAATTGTTGGTAGGAGGTAAGTGTTTAACAATATGAGGCATAATTTATATGTGCATGTGTGTTACGTATAAAATATCTACATGCTGTATATAGTTGTATGTAAAGTATTTTAAAGTGGCAGTGAAATATGTAGTAAAAAATATATAGTGTTTTATAGCAGGGCCTAGCACACCAGTGACCTGTGCATTGATTACTTATGTACTAATTAACTCATTCTGCCAGAGTAAGTAGATTTTGTGCAGTTAAGCTGTGCCTGCCCCATCTATTAAGTTGAATTGGGTCCCGTGATATTTCAGATGGTTACCACAGGCACCCACTTATCTCCATCAATGGGAATTAACATCCCTGCTGTACAGCCGGGACTAAAAGAACCCGATTAGTCGCCGAGCGGACCTTGAACTGCAGATGTCACCCATAACTTCTGCCTTCATATTTGTTTAGACCCCAGAATATCTTCCTGCTTTGAAGGTAATTGAGTTGTAAGTAAATATTACAAATTCTAGTTTCTAAAACTTGCAATTGTCCTAATCTTTTTACATGTCGAGATTTGGCCTAGATTTAGTTTTTGGGGAAAAACATTTGGCTGCGGAAAAGGCGTTGGAACACCAGTGTTGTGGATGATCTCTAATAGCCCAGCTTCGGTTTTCGACATTGTTCCTTATGTGACCTGAGCTGCTGCGAGGTCCTGAAAGAGAAATGTTAACCTGACTTCGTGAGACTCTGCAGTTGTACCCTTGCTCCTCCTGGATCACCTGTAGCTGTGGAGTTGTTCATGCCATGCTTAAGCATTTATTGGGCACCTACTATGTCTTTGAAGGGATTTCAAAGAAGGAAAGATAAGAGGTGACTAAACTATATGGTGAAAGATTAAAAAATTATTACTGTAAAAGACACATTCCTCTGAATCTTCCTCAAAACACTTCCAACACACTTTGTCAGTAGTTCTTGCCACTTGCTGAAGCAGTTCTGGAAGTCCTCTCTCATGAGTGTCTTTACAAGTTGTGATTAAAAAAAGAAAAAAACTGTGATGAATGCTGCTGTCAAGTGCCATCCCACAGAAATGCAGACTTACAAAAACAGCAGTGTGTCCTCATCTACCTTATGCCACAGATCTGTTACCACGTGACTTCTGGCTCTTCCCCAAAGTCAGAATGACCATGAAAGGTAAATTTTTTGTTTTTTGGGTTTTGGGTTTTTTTTTGAGATGGTGTCTAGCTATGTAGCTCAGGGTGGCCTTTGAACTCACTATGTAGCCCAGGCTGGCCTCGAACTCCTGGTGGTCCTCTTGCCTCAGCCTCCCGAGTCCTGAGATTACAGGCCAGCTAAGGTAAATGTTTTGAATGGATCAGGGTGTTACAGTTGTCACAATAGCCTGGCTAATGTCGCTCAAGAAAGAAGACATCTAGAACTGCCTCAGAAAGTAGCAAGAGTGATGGACTAAACGTGTGCAGAGTGAGGAGGAGTATTTTGAGGGGGCTGAATGGCAATGTGTCTTTCACTGTCATTTTTTTAAAAATTTAAACATTCACCATATTTTTCAGTCACACCTCAAGGTAGTTGCCCTCCAAGTATCAGCAATCAGGTTGGGGCAAATGTAAAATAATAAGCATTTAGATATGAATAGTTCTAAGCGTAGGACTGTTGGGGACAGCTTCCCAGAGCCTCTGGCACCGTGCTGAGGCCAGAATGAAGGTCGGATTTGGGCGAATGAAGAGAGGATGCTGCAGAGCCTGCATTTTCTTTGAAGTAGGATTTGACCACCCTGCGGCCTCCCTTCCCCCAAGACCCCGCTCACGATCAGGCCAGCCATCCAGCAGTGTCCCATCCCCAGCCACCTTTCACTAGAGGGACTCTACACGGGTGACCAAGGAGAAACAGGCATTTCTAGAAAGGCTTCCGAAAGGAATTGGATAATTCGGGCCCCTGCAGGAAACAAGGCAGACAAGAAAGAGCATCAGTCTTTGTTTCCCTAAGCTGCTGTTCCTGTGGGCCACAGCTGATGTGAAAGACTCCTAGAAAATAAGGATTTATGAAACCCCATCAGTCTCACATTTGCTATAAATAATTGCATGCTGTTTTGGGGGTGTTAAAATCCGTTTCCGCGGGGCCTTCCATCCGGAGAAAGGTCAGGCTGGAACCAGGGAGACACTCGGGGTAGCGTTCAGTACTGGGGTCCTTACCAGGAGGGCGGCCTCCTAAAGGTCCCTGAATTCCGCTTGGATGTAACTGCCCTGCCTGGTTCCCTGCTGGCTCCAATTAAATTAGCTCCTGTTGACATCTGGCTCTCCTCACCCTGCAGGAAGGGAGAAGTGTTCATCCCCAGGCAGTTTGGCTTCCTCCAGTTTTTTTGCTGTAAACCCCATAAAGCTGGGGCAGAGGGCCCTGGGTTTACTTTCTAATAAAAAATAAATGTGGACGTGGCTCAGAAAGTCCTTAGCCTATCAAGGCGTTCTTCCAAAGCCCCACCGAGTCTGTTCAGTGACCCGGAAAGAGAGGGGTGATGTCCCCCAGGTTCAGACTATTGTCGGGCAGGGGGGCTGCCGGGCAAGTGGTGCTTGCCTATATTCCCAGTAACTCTGGCAAGCTGAGGCAGGAGAATCACAAGTTCGAGCCTAGCCTGGGCAACTCAGACCCTATCTCAAAATTAAAAACAAAACAAAAGAAGTGTGTGGAGGTTGCTAGCGGGAACTGTGTGGCTTTGGTCTCCCAGGAAGCGGCTCAGCCCACTCCCCAGAAAGCCCCACAGGTGCTGGTGGCCTCCCGTGTGGCCGCCTGCTGCCTTGCGTGCTTGTGTTTACCCCGTCACTGGGCAACACCCCACCCCATCTGCGCACATGCCTGTGCGTCCACCGGGCCCTTGGGGTCCCTGTCCCCTTCCTCCTGGCCATCTGATTGGGAGCTTGTCTGTCCTCTGGCTACTGCTGGATCCTTCCCTGGGACCAGAGAATTCCTCCTATGCTGCAACCTGTGTCCTCTTCCGTCCTGCCCTGCGTGGGAGAAGCCTGTCCTGTGCACCCCTGAAACTTCCGGCCACCTCCCTGCCTGGCTCGAGGGAACCCTGGCACAGAGACAGCCTGACCCTGATTCCTCACGCCGACCTCTCAGAGCACAGGTGAACTGGCCCAAGCTCCTCGGATTTGCACTAGCTCTCAAGGTCCTTTTCTGTTCCGGGTAGAGCTAGTCTTTTTATTTTGAGTGGTTTTTCCCTTTCTAGTGTCCTCTGCCTTCCCTCACCCTGCCCTGTCCCTACTTGCCCCCACCCCGCCCCTCTGCCCCCGCTCCCAAAGAAGAACCCAGTGTGTTCTGGAGCAAGATCAGTGCTGTTTATCTCATCAGCCCCACAAACCTTTCAGGATCCCAACTTTTTAAAATCAGTATACCTGATTCTCCTGGGTTCTCCTGCTCTGTACATTTGATCAGTGCCCTCCAGCTGCAGGCAGGGTCCCCTCCTCCAGGACAAGGCTGAGTGCCACTTAGAATGCATTACTGCACCCAGCCTGGCCTCTGGATTTCCCGATATCCAGAGATGTCCCGGAAACTGGGCAGGTGCCTTCAGGGTGGCCAATTTGGACCGCATCCACGCCCATTTCGTCACCTCCCCTTTAGTTCCCTCATCAGAGGACTTTTCCTTTCAAGACAAGGTCTCACTGTGCTGCCCAGGCTGGCCTGAAACTCCTGGGCTCAAGAGATCATTCTGCCTCAGCCTCCCAAGTAGCTGGGACTCAAAGGAGTTTGACTTTGTTCCAGAGGGGATCGTTGTGAATCTTCCACTGCCATAAGGCTTACTAGGCAGCAGCGCACAGGTTGGACTGCAGGGGCAAATCCTGGCCAGTTAGCCAGCCCTGCTAACAGGTCTGTCTGCTCTAAATAGCCAAGGTATGAGATGACCTCATACCTTAGTTTTCCAGAATTTGGCAAGTCTGATGAGAATCCTTAGTTTCGAGGAAGCCAGTGCTTTTTGTATTCTCTGTAAACATTTAGACAGTCGCTTTCTTGACCCTCCTGTAACAGTGTAGAAACAGATCCTGTTTGAACAGGCCAATTGACAACTCCTGGTACTTTGATTTTAATTTGATTTTTGCCTGACTCGTCAGCAGGAAGCTAAAACACAGCCAGATTAAAATCATTTTTGTAACTTTTTATTTCTTAAAGAACCCTAGCCATTCATCCTTTTTTAACAGCCAGTCCTCTTTTCCTTCCTGTGTGGAGAGACCCCCCAAGGATCCCTGAAGGGTCTGACTTGCCCCGTCTCTGCTGTGGTACAGTTCCAGTTTTGGGCGGGTTAGCTGGAAGGAGATTCCTGTTGCCCGAAGCAAGCCAGCCCTGTGCCCTTTGCCCCTGGGGTCATCGGCCTGACCGTTCCCACCCAGCTTGGTGAGCTGGCCCTGCCAGCCTGCTGCTGCCTCTGACAGGGAGTCCACAGCTGTCCTCTGGGCTTTTGTCCACAGGCTGACAAGCAGCTATTGGCAGGTGAACAAGTAGGGGCCTCATCCGGTTGTCCAGTTCATCAGCACCTGTGCTGCTGGATAAAATTTGAGACCCTTGGAAATCAGCTGAGCGCAGCTCCGATGAACACAGCCCAGGGCTGCAGCTAAGGGCAGTTTGCCGAGACTCCGAGTAGCACGGAGGAGGAAGTGACAGCTGTGTTTCTTTGTGAACACACGCGTTTGGGTACACAGCAGTTACCTTCCCACATGATCCCTGGCTGACTTGACTCCCGCGCATGGAGCTTGTGGGATCTTGGCTTTAAAGTTTCCCGGCTCATGAACAGCGTTACCAGAATTTACTTGCTGGATACAGAGAGTGAGCTGGGGTGCCGTGGCTTGCAGGCGCTTACAGCCCTTGGAGATGAGAGGGTAATATGGTGGGATGCTACTGTGGAGGTGCCCTATGCTGTAGGAAAACCTAGGATTTGATGAGGTAGTAGAATTTGGTAATGATCTGTAATTCTTAGGTTTATACATTGTTCCCCACTTTAGCGTTCCTCCATAGCAAATCGGTTGTAAATGGCAGATTTATGCTTCATGTTTTAGGAGCACTTTTTCTGTGTGAGCCAAATGCTGTTTCTAGAGCAAAAGAATATATCTCTGATGGGAGGGTTGCAGGAACCAGAGCGTGGAGGGTTCCACCCGGGAAATACGAGATCTTACATTTTTCCTGGCTTTGTTGGCCACCCTGGAGACTCACGGTTTACAGAGCATGTCCACTAATTGTGTATAGAAAACATTGAGTAGAGGGTTGGGTCTGTGCTGGGAAGAATCCTTGGATCCCCTCCTGTCTGATGAAGGTGTTCTTTAGTTTAGTCAGCCCACCTTGATTGAGCGCCTACCGTCTGCTAAACCTGCTCCTTCCCTAGGAAAGCTGGGTTGGGGTGGTGTGGGGGAGTGTGGTCCTGCCCTGAGTGGCTCACTGTCTCACCTGGTTCTGCCTCCCTGGAGAAGAGAGGTTGGGCAGTGGGCAACAGACGCAAAGAATGAAGCACATAAATTACAAGCTTGTCTTGAGACTGCACTCAAAATTTATTTTTATGATGGGTTTATTTTTGTTGTTTTTTTTTTTTCCATCATAACAACTATCTGAGCAGATGTAAAGTCATCATGACCTCAGCTTGCCCATCACCTGTGTGATCAAGGTCTCTGACACTCCCACTTTCCACACCTGCGAGACTCACAGCCGGGAAGGGGGAAAACCACAGCGCCCTGGGAAATTGCCTTTTTATGAGCAGACAGATGGCTGGGCCTGGTGTTCCCCAGGGTCCCTTCCTGCTGGGTCTTTCATCATCTGATTCTTTACACAGTGTGTGAATATTCTAGACTCCGTCCATCTGCTTGTACTAGGTTGTTCTAGCCTCATTTCTCACCATAGACAGCAAGCTCCCTTTTCTTGCAGGATGCAGGAGACAAGGTACTTCCCAGGGCTGGTTATGATCACTTCTGTCCCTAGCGTGCGGATGTGCAGCCAGGCTCCAGAGCACTGGTCCAACCTACCTTCCTCGTTCCACACTGCGTCACAGGCCCAGCCGGACTCTCCTCTGCTTGCCCAGTGCCTCGCCTTGTCCCCCAGTCGTGGTCGGCATGCTCCACTGGACCCCAGGATGGCCCCGTGGTGGCAGGGCCAGCAGCGAGCCCCTTGCCCTTTCTGGCCAGCACTTCCCGGGGAGGCACTTCAGGTACCAGGCCAAAGAGAGATGGGCCACCTTGCAAAAGAGCCCATGAGAGTGCCCTGTCCACACGGTCACCACTTTGGCTCTTGTTCTCTGGTGTGCTCAGAGCTGCTCCCAACCAGGATGGCTACAGAGCACTGGCTGGACACAGCTGCTTTGGATGCTGGCCACTCCCCCTGAATGTGGGGCCGTGACCCTTTAGGAATAGACGGCACCTTCGAAATGCTGGCCCTGTGCACGCGGAAGGAAGGAAGAAGGTAGGAGGGTAGGTAGGTCAGTCTCAGTCTTCTTGCCTCCACCTTTTCAGACTGCTGGATTCTCGGCATGTGCCACCATGCTGGGCTAAACTCGCAGTGTAGGTGGATTTATTTTAACAGGACCATTGTGTCTGGCTCTGGGTCCCTGGAGCATGCAGTGCCTTCCCCACTAGATGAGCCATTGGCGTGTAATAATGTCTGGCTTAATTTGGTTCACATCTGTATATTCAGATATGTACGATAGTTGAGACTTCATGCTCAGAGCCCCATATTCTCCAATCACATCGTTACAAAACGAGTCTGTTGCTTTCGGGAGGCTGCCTGACACGTGAGCGTTGAGTGTGAACCACACTGGCCTCTAGTAAGGCGTAGACACGTCCACTGGATGATGTCAGCAAGTAATGCTTTTGCTTCGAGCCTGCCAGTCTTACTGAACATCTGCGTGGTTAATAAGGTGGTGCACATGCTATTTTGGTCCAAGGCTAAGTATTCTTTATCAGTCATTAAAATCTGCAAAGACCTCTGCTTGTTAAGTGTGCCCTGTAATAAAGAGGTGGCCTAGTAATGAGCTTAGCCCAGGAAGCAAATTGTAGGGTGAAAGTTCTGGTTAAGGCTGGCTGCCTGCCCAGGCCTCCCCCGCCATCACAGGCTTCCTGAGGATGGAAGGTGGAAGACAGCATCACCACATACCTCGGAAAGATCTGGCTAGCGGTAAGGGGTTGAGGGAGCACCACTGAATCACCACAAAGAATTTTCAGGGTGCCCTTGTGCCTATGAATGGGTCCTCATATCAGGCAAGAAGGGCCAGCCCCACATCTGCCTGTCACGGTGCCCTGTGGTGGCTTCTTTATGACAGGTGGTCCTTTCTGAGCTCTGTGTCTCCATCTTAGAAAATATAGACTGGACGGCTTCTAAGCAATTGAAGTTTATTTCCTTACCCTTCTGAAGGCTGGAAGTGTGGGATCAGGTGCCAGGATGGTCTTGGGCTAACGTAGGACCTCCTCTGGAATACAGGCTCCCGACTTGTGTCCTCATGTGGCAGAAAGGGAGCTAGAAGTACTGGGAAGTCCCTTTGATCAGGTCACTGATCTCTTTCTGGAGGGCTCCATACCCATGAGCTGAACGCCTCCCCAAGATGTAGGATTTTAGCATATGCATTTCGGGAAGGGACCATTTAGTTTAGGAGTGTGTGAATCTGTACTTGTGCAACTCAGGAGAGAGACATCCAGTGTGCTGTCTTTAAACAAAACAAAACATGTTCTTCTAACTATATAGAAAAAGATGTATCCTAATTTGGTTATTTTCCCAAAAAGCACTTTTCTCCTCTAGTGTGGGAAGAGCTGGATGCAGCTTTATGATAGCAGCCTTGTCAGGTTGTATGCATTTGTGAACGGGCCTCGGCTGGAGTTGCTCCATGCCACCCCTCGGAGGGCAGCCGCCCAGGACAGTGGGGATTGAGGGGTGCAGTGGAATTCCTTGCAGATCCCTCAGATTCCACTTAAGCAGAAGCCCCCTGAGAACAGGAGTGAAGCCTGGTCAGCATTGTGTTCCTGCAGGCCAGGCTGGCCGTCCCACTGGCAAGCAGGCATCATGGACAGGATGAGCCTGCTAGGCTTTGCTGGGACCTGCCTTTGTCTCTGCTGCCCCAGTAGAACCTCCGGTCTCTTGCTGTACAGTTGCCCCCCCCCCTCGGGCCCCGTCCCCCAAAGTCACTTTACCTGGGGTGAAACCTGAACATGCTCTCTGGAGATATAAGCAGTGAATATCATCGACATGGCTGCTTTTCGTTGCAGGGGAGACACAGGTAATAGGGGAAGATGGGGCGGCCCTGATTTCACAGGCGGGCAGTGCGCCAGCAAGTGTGATTTGTGCCTCCATGTGCACACTGTCACAGACAGGCATAGACGTCTGTATAAAAGTGGATGTAGGTGTAGAAGGAGTCCAGGTCTCGGGCTCGGACACAATGCATTTTGGGGTGACCCTGCTGGGGCTGAGCCTGAAGGCCAGTGGGATCTAGCACAGTCAGCCTGGTCCCCAGAGTTGAGCTGGAGTGCAGGTCCTGATGCAGCCCCAAAGGGAGAAATGAGCAGCTCCAATTCATCAAGCATCACTGTGTGGCAAGGACTTTACATCTATCTGATTTGTAATTATTCTCATTTTCCTATTCTATGAGGATAGGAAATGGAGGCTCAAGGATTAAGGAGATGAGGAAACGGAGGCTTAAGGATTAAGGAGCTTTCTAAGGCCCCAAACCTGTAGCATCTCGGCACAGCCCTGTTGCTGGCATGTGGGAGAACCTGCTGCCGAGAAACATGAAGGCAGGATGTGTCACTCCAGCCCCAGCCTGGGTCCCCGTACCATCCAGCCACCTGGAGAGGCAGGGCTCACTTGCCAGCTTTCTAGATTAACTGAGATTTCAGAGGGGCTGCCCCTCAGCAGGGTGCAGATGTTCAGAGCCACAGCTGCAGGGCGCTGTCACAGAGGACTTGGCCAGCCGCGCCCGCAGAGGTGAAGCGCTGCTGGGACATCCCACTAACTAAGGAGTTAGGGATTTAGCTCAGTGGTTAGAGTGCTTGCCTAGCAAGCGCAAGGCTCTGAGTTCACTCCCCAGCACCAAAAATAAAAAAGGCATTCAGACTAAGGAGTTGGCTGCCTTTAAAATTGGTCCCCTCTGCATCATTCCTCAGTGAGACCCATGGTTCCCTGCAGCTCTAGCTCACTACTGGAGACCTGGGGGCACGGTGCAAATGGAAATTCGGTGTGTGTTCATCGCAGAGTGACATGCAGCCCACAGACAGTGGCAGTGATTTGATCTTGGAGGATGCTTGATACACATACTGATTAATGAGCAGCTGAAAAAAAAAAAGAGATCAGCTTACAGTCAGAAGAGGAAGGGGATGTGTGAGGAATATTTTAAAAAGAATTTGGCCATCAAAACATTAAGAAAGGCTCTTGGAAAACTGGTGAAGTCCTTGAATAGTTCGCAGAAATGTTCTTTCTGATTGTCTTATAAAAAGCAAAATATGAAACAAAAAGTTTCAGGGTGATTATTCAAAAAAAGTACACACTGAAGCCCCTCGCTGAAAAAAGCTGTTTCATTCTTTGAGCTTTGTGCTTTAGAACAATCTAGTACATAGTTAGAGTAGCCTGCTTTTAACCTAAATTTGGTTAAACATAATAGAAAATCTACTTTTATCTTATTTTTAGTCTCTTTTTTGGGGAGTGCTGGGGATCGTACTCGGGGCCTTGCACTTGCTAGGCAAGCACTCTACCACTGAACTATATCCCCAACTCTCTCCTTTGTTTTTTAAGATAAAGATCTGGTCAGAGTTTCCTCTGCCTCACGATTCGCTATGAAATGGATGTTCCTTGTTCAAATGGATTTATCTAAAGTTGCCACCACGCAGCCGTGCTCCTGTACCAGATATTCTTAGTTAACTGTAACCTGTTCTTACTTCAGCCTGGCAAAGAAACTAGATTGGGGGGCTTTAGCAGGTGGTATGCAATTCTTTAGCAGCCCACAAAAGTTATTGTTTCACATTATAATGCTAAATATTCATTCTTACTAGTCTGAGACATTCTCCTAAAAGAAGAATTTGTTTCCAGTTGCTTTGAAATAATGGCCTTCCAAAGACTCAAATTTAATTGCATCCTTATGATTTTGAGGTTTTATTTAATACGGTTTAAAAATTTGTCAGGTACCTGGTTCAGATCTATGATATTTAAATACTTAAGTTTTATCTAATGTTCTAGAAAACCTCCACATGGCATCCAAGTTGCATACTGTGTATTGCAAGAGGCATCTTACTTTTTTGTCTTTTGGGGGGAATTGCAGCCTATGTAGGGTCCCGCCTCCAAGGAGGGGACTCGGGGTGCAGCAAGGCCGGGGGGCTCGGAGTCCTTGTGCAGGGTGGGAAGAGGGCAGGCTGCCCCTTAAAGACAGCTGTGTGTCTGATCCTTATTTTTCTTTTTTAACCTTAGTGGGCTTTATTTTTGAGGACCCTTTCAGATTTGCTGAAGTGCCTGATCGGTTTTAACTCAGGTTTTTCCCCCTCTCCGCAGGCGTCGCCTCATCTCCCAGAGATCGTCCTTGGAGACCCTGGAAGATATTGAGGAGAATGCCCCTCTCCGAAGGTGAGCTTGTAACATTTCATGGATGTATATGTGAACAGCTGGTGGTACAGTCTCAATCTACAGAATTAAATTTTTTAAATGACAGCCTGACTCCCTGGAACTACGAACATACTCCTAATGTGGAGCCCCAGCCCTGAGGAACATTAGAATTTCGGGACTTTTTCTCCTCCTGTGGTTTCCTGTTTTTATTGTTGTTTTGTTTGGATTGGTTTTTTGCAGTGGTAGGAATCCGACCCACCTCTGTAGGTGCGAGGCAAGCGTTGGACCCCTGAGCTACAACCCGGCCTTCCTTTTCGCTTGGAAAGCCATTGAATGGCAGAAGAGCCCAGTACTGTCGTGGATGTGGCCACATAGTAGTTATGATCTTGGGCTTCATTTTTGGCAAGAGGAGCAGCCAGAACCCCTTAGGAGGTGGTGGCGACAGCACTCTCCAGCTGGACACTAGAGAAACCTGATAAGGCTGGTTGTGAGGGCTTCCTGGCCTGGAAGCGGACCATTTTCGCTTAGGATTAGAAAAGTGCTGGCAAGGCATCTTTCTGGGTGCCGGCACTTGCTGAGCTGTGCAGTTCCTCTCTAACCCGCCCTCTCCTCCGGGCCACAGGCGGCTGTGGAGTCGCAGTCAGGCGTGCATTCCCTGCGGCCCTGAGCTGGCAGGCAGCGTGCAAGGGCTCAGCCCTGGAGAAGACACTGAGTGAGGAAGGGGTGGGACAGTGGGGCATCACGGGGAAGGCAGTGAGAGGCGACAGCAGGAGCAGGCCTGGGAGAGGCACCCGTGGACCTGCAGCAGCTTGGCCTCAACCCTGCATCCGCCCTCCATGAGCCTCGGCTGCTTGCTGGTCAGGACTCGCAGGTCCCTGGCTTCCCCCTGGAGCCTGGGAGGGGCTGGCCTGGACAGGCTGCTTCTCCCAGGAGAAGGGGAGAGCAGAGAGCCCAGAGGGACCAGGGGTCTGATTGAAAGTATCACATGAGCATGAATCTGGTCACCCGTGTCATCCCAAACAGACAGCAGGATCAGAGAATCTGATCTCAGCCTCCAGGAGCACTGTGGGCAGAAACCGGAGTAGGGATGTTTGGGACTGGTGCCCGACTTGGGCACAGGTACCTCCCCACAGGCCACCGTGAGGTCCTGGGAGAAGGAGCCGTGTGGCCTGATGATTCACAGTCAAGGTCAGGAGCTGGCTTTGGTTCAGATGGCAAGTGTGGAAGTGCAGTGTTCTTGGGTGGTGGCGAGTGGCCCTGAGTGGCTTGGGGTAAGGTGGTTCTCTTTTTTTTTTTTTTTTGGTGCTGGGGATCGAACTCAGGACCTTGTGCTTGCAAGGCAAGCACTGTAACCACTGAGCTAAATCCCCGGCCCCTGAGGTAAGGTGGTTCTGACCAAGGCTCTCCCTCCCCCCGCTGCAAGTGGGCAAGTCAGGGACTAGAACAGAAGGGCCCCTGGTGCTTCGAGAAGCTGCTGGGAGCCGCGGTGAACAGAAGTACCTCAGGTATCGGGCACAGTTTAAACGTGTTCCTGCCCCCCCAGGAATTCCAGGACAAGGCCTTTGTGCCCCAGAAACCAGGAGTCGTGGTGTCTCCAGGAAGTTCAGAGCAGGCCGGGGAGGATCTGGGTCCTGTATTCCTGGTGGCGGCCCTGTCACCGCATACCCTCCTCTCCGAATCCACCCAGACCTACAAAAGAGCCGAGTTAAAATGGCCTTTAATCACTGCATTTTCGTCCAGCTCTTCCTTGTAGAATACTGAACTGAATTTCAAATGACTTTTGTGAAACTATAACATTTTTTAAATAACCAGAAACAGAGGCAGTTTTGGAAGTCTTTCCCCCCTCAAAGGGAACTTTTTTTTTTAATTTAAAAAACATTCTCATATTTACTTAGACATGTACTTGTTCCTAGGAAATAAAATGAATGTGATAGAGAAGAAGGGACATTGGTTTGGGAATGTGGGGACCTGAGTGCTCAGCTGGGCTCTCCTAACTGGCTGTGTGGCCTCGGCAGCTGGCTCAGTGTCTCTAGGACGCCAGCACTCCTGTCTGTAAAATGGGAGGGCCAAGCAGGCCGATGTCTGAGGGTCCTTCTGGTCTGTAACAGCAAAGTACCAAAAATGACAGTGACGCATTTTGGGAACTGTGGGGGTGGAAGGCTATTAACCCAACTGGCTTTTAGGCTTAGTACATAAAACAAATGGCTCCAAGGCATCTATTAAAACTTTTGCATAATTAAGAGCATCCTGTAATCAGTGCTAACAAGAAAGAGCTAATCTTTCATTAAATTAGTTTTTAATTTAATTCTACCCTAATTTAATTTTGCATCACGTAAAATGTGTGTTTTTAAAAGGGTATTTCCACATTAACGCAGGCGGCTTTGAAATTAATTTGTTCTCTGCCTAACCTGCCGCAACCTGAGCACTCAGTATTCCAGTTTCCTTGGCAATCGTTGCTAATGCCGCAGTTCTCTTCAAGTATTTCCTAGGTTCCCCGGTGGCTTACTTGAATGCTTTAAAAAAGCAAGACAACAAACAGCTTGCTGATTGAAGGGCTAGATCAGTAGGGTGTATAGTTAGAGCTGGGAGCTGATAGTGAAATACAGGACTTTTATGACGTTATCCTGTCGGAAGTCTTCCTTTTCTGTTCCACATCACGGTGTGTTAGTGTTCCCCGGAACCACCCAGAACTCCAGGAATTGAGCACTTAATAAGGGGCGCACTTTGAGGAGTTTTTGCCCTGGTCATTACCTGGTGTTCCAAATAAGAGGTTAGGACCATCTTCGCTAGGTGCTGAGAAAAACCTGGGTTTGTCTGCTGCAAATACAGCCACTGTCAGCACCTGTCCTGGTATCCCGGGCTGTCTGGGTGTGCAGGTGCTGTGGTCTCAGTGGGTCAAGTCTTTGCTGCCACCACCTCCTGCTCCAGCTGGCACAAAGCGCCTGTGACCCTTGTGATGAATCCGGTTCTTGTGGGAGGCCAAGAAATCGGTGGCCCGCCCTTCGGTGGGCACAGGAGGCAGGGTGCAGCCAGGGGTTGTTCCTCTGGGCTGGCATTGGTAGCTGCTTCCCAGAGGTGGCAGGAGCAAGCGCTAGAGTTGCTGAGGGGGCAGATGGCCGGCTGCACTGCCGGCTCTCAAGCCCTCGGCCTGCTGCCCACAGACTGGCGGGTACAGGAAGCTGTGGTACTGGGGGACCGAGGTAGGGGTGTGAGGACGCCCCTGATGCCCCTGCCCTATCCAGAAACCACTGGCAGCATCTTTCTTTACGCTTTCCTAGGTTCTCTTTTCTCAACAGCCCATATTTTCAGAACCTCCTGTGTGCGGGACAGATGGAGCCCTGCGTGGCCTGGAGATGGAAGCTGTCTTTCTGCAACCAAAATGGGAAAAGTCCGGGATTCTGGGGCTGCTTCCAGGGAGCACCCGCAAGAAGAGAGTGAGGCTGTGTCTCTTCAAGTGCCAGCCTGGCCGAATCTGGGTTTGGAAGCCAGGAGTGGGGCAGGGGTTAGAGGCCGCCTGTCCCCTGGGCCAGTTCTGCCCAGAGCCCACAGGAAGCATGTGCTAGGGACCTTCAGGCAGCTTTCTGCAGGTCTTGAAAAGAATCTTTTCAAGCTGAGAATACAGCACCTGTCACAAGGGCTGCAGCCTTGATACTATGGAGGCAAGTGGGAGCTAAATGGTACCCTTTGTCATTAATAGTCAGTTAATAATAACAGCGGTGGAAATTGGCGTTTGCATATTTATGTGTGTGTGTATGTGTACAAGTTCACGTGTTTGAATGTGTCGCTTGATAGTTTATGAAGCTGAGCTACATGAGTATTTTGTCTTCCCAAAAGCAGCAGGGGAGGGGTCGGAAACACTGATAATCGCCAGAGTTGGGACCCTTGAATGGCCTTGGTCAGGGGCGCTAGTGAGCTCACTGGGGAGGCCAAGAAGATGTGGTCGCTGCTGGGGTTTTCCTGCTCTGGACCCATGGTCCATTGAAGCCCCTTTCCTGGTGAAAGCCATCCAATAAGTATCTGCTAGTTTGCCTTTGCTTAGGACCACATTCACTCAGCTCAATGGTATTTATTCAAGTTGTTACATTTTTTTTTTCAAGTTGTTACATTTTAAAATGCTGTTTCTAAAGAAAAAAGATAGCATTCAGTGTGCGCTGGAAAAGGGTTTCCAAAAGCCTGACCCTCACAAGAAGAGAGGGCCAGGGGTCGATGGGGGTACTTGATGCCCCAGCTGGGCCACGAGAGCGAGATTGGGACTGACCCGTGGACCTGGACCCTGTCCTTTCCCTGCCCGCTTTGCGTGCTGCCTTCCCACGACTGCCCCCTCCTGGGTCGTATTGTCAGCCCTTTGCCAGAAGCCTCTGAATTCCAACTGACCGAGTTCAGTGATGTCTCAGCCCCGCCCGACCTGCGTTAGACTTCGGGAAGCTGGGCGCTCGCTTTCTGAACTCTAAGGTCCCATGGCAGCAGCCCGCTCTTGGGGCCTGTGGTTAGTTAGAAAAGTGTTTTTTGGAAGCAGAAACCAAAAATATAAAGTCACAGCTCTCTTTGTCAAGAAAAGACCAGGCTCTGGACTTGTTTATGGGGTTTTTGTTTTGGTAGTGGGTGATGCTGTTGCAGTTTTGTAACTTAAAATTTGTTAGATAATTTAACTCCAACACTCTGGGAGGCTGAGGCAGGAAGATCACAAGTTTGAGCCCAGCCAGGACAACTTAGTGAAAACTAGCAAGACCCTGTCTGAAAATTTAAAAAGGATCTATATGTCATGTGGCCTTTTCAGATTTAGGATGCAAGCAAATGTTATATATTCCAAGAAAAAAAAAAGAATCTTTTGAAACCAAGTCACTTGAATACAGTAGATATTTATTTTAAATTTATCTTAAACAGCTGGGCATGGTGGTGCACACCTACAATCCCAGCACTCAGGAGGCCGAGGCAGAAGGATCACTGTGTGTTTGAGGCTAGCTACATAGCGAGTTCAAGGCCAGCCTGGACTACATAGCCAGATCCTGTCTCAACCCCCAAAACAAACAAGCAGAAAAGAGCAACTAAGCAGCTCTCCCATTCTCATTCAGATGTAAGCAGTGACGTCTCAGGTGTAGTCAGATTGGGACTTGGAGCAACTGTCCAGCTAATTCAGGCCAAAATCCTGCTCTGGAAGAAAAATGATTCAAGATTATTTTTAAACTGAATTTTCCACGTTATCTCCCCAGCTCCAGATCTTTTGAATTTACAGCTTTCTGTGGCCTTCCCCTGTGTTGATTCAGGAGGATTCTTTCCAAAATGACAAGAGAGACAGCGCCTTTGGAACCTGGGTAGCCTAAGTCCTCATAACCTGGACAGTAGTTTTCATAAGCTGGCTTTTCAGAGCATCCTGTGAGTTATCACCGGTGTAATCCAGGAAGTTGTCTGTCGCTGGGTTTTTTACAGTTTCCTCGCTTCCAGCCGCGTTGTCTCCATTATCCCTGCGACTCCTGCCTGCCTGGGGTGACTCAAAGCGTCGCTCTGGTCTTTCCTTCCTGTCTTTGTGTGGAGATCTCTCGGCTGTCCGGCAGGCAACTGACTGTGTTTTTGAAATGACTTTATTTTTCAGATGTCGAACTCTCTCAGGTTCGCCCAGACCAAAGAATTTTAAGAAGATTCATTTTATCAAGAACATGCGGCAACACGACACCAGGAACGGCAGGTACCGCAGTAGCACATGCGCAGCCACCAGGCCGCGTCTGGCGGACGTGCGACTTGCTGGGGAGGGCCAGGGCGGGGCCGAGTTTTGACGGCCTGAGCAGCGGTGGGGCGAACCTGTGGCACACGTGCCCGCTGAAGCTGAAAAGGTTCGCCACCGCTGACCTGCAGGCTCTTGTGTAACCGCCCCCGTTCGCTCAGACTCGCCGGGAGGACTCTGTAAAGCGCAACACTCCTTATGGTTTCAGTGAGAGACAGGCCCAGGCCAGCAAAAAACTGAATTTTCGGTAGCACGTAAATAATATCTTTATGGAAAACTCTGAATGGAAAAAATAGTTGTTCTTCTGCTTTTTTATAAGGTTTTGTTTTTATTCTTCACCACCACTGTGTGCGCTGGTGAATAAACCCGCTGCGCAGCTGCGCCTGAGCGTGACTTTGACTTCGATGTCAGTGTGCGCTTTTGAGATGTGCTACTAAACAAAAATCATTGGAATTGAAATTTGTGGGACCTTGATATTAAAATGTCGGGCCACAGGTGGACTGGAATCGCTGTTGCCGGCGTGCTTGTGATTGAGTAGCTGAGCCAAGGGCGGCAGGCTGGGGGGCACAGCTCCTGCACCTCGGGGACCCCCGATGCTCTGCAACCCTCCAGGGCAGCTGCCGCCAAGACCATCACGTTAGATCTCCTGGTTTCTAGCGGAGCCTGTCGGCCCCACTAACACTCTACTCTTTACAAAATGAAAATCACTAAAGGCTTTTAGTGAGACTCATTAAGGCCTAGAATTCCTGTCATTTGGAGGCAGAAAATACACTTTACAACCTGTGTAATAACACTAGTGTTTACAATCTTAAAAGGTTTGCTTTCTCAAAGTGTATCCCTATTTTTTATAGAAATAAGGAATTTACTTTTGTAACAGT
Organism: Hystrix cristata; assembly: GCA_004026905.1. Lineage (NCBI taxonomy): Eukaryota > Metazoa > Chordata > Mammalia > Rodentia > Hystricidae > Hystrix > Hystrix cristata. The sequence continues at coordinate 143,397 of PVJO010000812.1, read as the reverse complement.
TGCAGTGGTCTCAGAATAGCAAAATTAAGATCTCCAACTAATTTTTACATAGTGTATGTTCGTATTCTAAGTATGGAGCATTTAGTTAAAATTCAGCCAGGTATTCCTTGTTAATTGGAATACTCCAAATCTCTTACTTACCCTAATGCTCACTGTCACTTAGAATTATTGGGTCTTATGCATTTAGCACCCCCTTTTTTTTTCCTTTTTAGGGACCATTTTTAGTGTGATTATCATTTATTTACATTTGTGGTTTTTTCCCATAATCTCATTAACCATAGCATAAACTTGGAAATGCTTTAATTCCTAAATACAACGATAAAGCCAAATGTGCCAGATTGGTAAGATTCCTGCCTCTCGCTGTTGGTTGTCCGGGGTCCAAAGTCGGATAATTCCCTGGCATGGTTAGGTAAGGAGCAGGTGTAGTCAATAAAAGGTTTGGATTAATGGGATCACCAGAGCACATCACACAGAGCTGCCTTCCCACCCACCTTTGGTGCAAGAATGGCGCAGAGGTCAGGAGAGAGTGCAGTGGTTGGCCGTTTTTTGGGAGAATCTGGAGGGGAGTGTGGACTCTGCGGATCTGAAGAGCTGTGGGCAGTAAGGAGAAACGGGAGGACGGGAGGACACCAGGCTGAGGTGGGCTGTCCTAGCCAGTTTTCCCATGCAAATGGAACATGAAATGGGCCTACCTTCCTCGGGTTTATTAGCAGGGATGGATTGTCCTCAGATGAGCGAACACCCGGGAGGAAGCCAGGAAGAAAATAGGATTTCAGAGGTGACAGGAGGAAATTGTGGTTGGCAGCTGATGAATGGGAGGATGTGACCCAGCCTTTCGGAAAGGAAAGCAGAAGGTTTGCCCCGCAGTCCCCGGGTGCACAGTGGAGGTTGTAGTGGAGGTGGGAGGGGGCTGGGCCATCTGGATGCGTTCCAGACCCCACATGGTGGCTGGACGGGCCTGGACTAGCACAGCCCAGCCTCTCAGTCTGCAGGACAAACCCAGGGCCGAGGCTCCCGTGTCCCTGACCTGCCCACCATGTGCTAGACACCAACATACTGTGATCTGGGTCCCTCGTCTACGTGAGCCGCAGAGAACATTGCTGTGCGACTCTGTGTGACCCAACCAAGCGGTTCAAGTACAATTTGAGATAGAAGGTGAGGAAGGGGTGCCCTAAAATTGAGAACCTGATACAGTGAGACACAGTGCTTGCAGCACTTAAAAAGCAAACTAAAAACCTCTAAAGTTGACCTCACGATCAGTAATATCAAAGTGGCTGCTGAGGCAGAAACTTTGGGCCCTCAGGTGGCTCCGTGTCCACCATCGGGAAGGACTTCAGCTGTGACCCTAGAGGAAGCCCAGCTGGCCTGCAAGGTGGACGTGGACGCCTGGGATGGAAGCGTGTGATCGTGATGCGGAGTGGTTGCTGTCAGTGAAAAGCACTTTCATCTGTCTGCATGAGCGGATCCGAGGGGCCACCTCAGACCTGCAGAGGGCGCTGTGTGTGGCTCAAGCACACAGGAACGGAGCCCAGGGATCAGGGAGTCACGCTACGGCCAGTGGGCTGGGTGGAGGCCAAGGAGACGAGTTCCCTGACACACGTCACAGGCCAGGTCGTGATGGGCCTCAGCTCCACAGCACGCAATGAGCTCTCAGCGGGCCCAGCCCAGGGTTCCATCCCTAGCAGACGGGGGAAACTGAGAGAATGCTCAAGCTCTGACTGCCGCGGAGGGAAGATGGTGCTGCAGAACCCTGGGAGCCACAGTGGACCGTGGTTGGAAACAAGTCTTGCTTCCTTGGATTTTAGGGACACAGTTACCAGGAAGATCGGGCAACAAGTGGCTGGGGCCTTATTGTGAAGATGGCCAGACGATGACGTGTCCCATTGGCGGAGCGCTCACTGCATGCCAGGCCTGAAGTGCCACACGGGCTTCATTTCATTAACTTGAACCTTGGCGGTGGGTGCCAGATACATGAGTGGAGGTGCCTTATACAGGAGCATCACTCTTTACGCCTAGATCCCAAGGAACAGAAAGAACTTAGACAACCTTAGGGAAAGGCTCTTACCATGTTTCTAGTAGGCATAGTAATGGCCCCCAGACATTCGTGTCCTGGCTTCTGACCTTTGGATATGCTTGGTTACATGGCAAGGGGAATTAACCTTTAAATGGGACCTTACGAATCCCATGTGACCAGAGTCCTTAACAGTAGATGACCAGTGTCAGATGATGTAGGCCGAGACTCCTGTGGCCTTGGTGGCTCTGAGGACGGAGATGGGGCCACAAGGCAGGGTGTGTAGGCAGCTGCCTCTGCTAGCTCGGGAACTGGTGCCCCCAGAGCCCCCAGTGGGAACCGGCTCTGCTCTGACCTCCAGAATCAGAAGTTAATAAATTTGTCTTGTTTTCAGCTACTATGTGGTAATTTTTTATTGCAACCACTGGAAGCTAAAGTGCTTATTATCCCAGTTTACAGAGCATGTAGAGAGAAAGAGGGTGGTAGAATTCCAGTCAGCACGTCTCCATTTCTCTCCTCTCGGCTCCCCTCCCCCCTCCCTCTGACTCTCATTGTGCTGGGGATTGAACCCAGGGCCTTTGCACTGAGCTACATTCTCAGCGCTCTTTTTTTTTTTTTTAAGACAGGGCCTTAGGAAGTTGCCCAGGCTGGGCTCAAACTTTCAGTCCTCCCGCCTCAGCCTCCCAGAGCGCTGAGGTTAGACATGTGCATCTTCATGCCTGGTTTAAATTTATTCTAATCAGAGAGACCAATGGGAGGCAGAATCCATACTCTGTAGCACACACAACATGTCATGGTGTGGAGCATGGGAAGTGTCTCTGCTGACCTCTGATTTTTAAAAATCATTAGGACTAAGAAAAGAATGGCTTAAGCAAACTTGTAAAAATGGTGTGAGGGAGACTGAAGTTCAGAATGAAGCAAATACTATTAGAAAAGAAAACCGGGGCCCTTACTCATTGCCGATGGAAATGTAAAATGGTTCAGTGACCACGGAAAGCAGCTCGGTAGATCCTCAGAAAGCTAAGCATAAAATGACCATGTGAGCCAGGAAGTTCATTGCTAGGTATATCCCTAAAAGACTTGCAAAGAAGCGTTCAGATACTTGTGCACCAGTGCGGCGTTATTCATGACAGCCATGAGACGGGGACAGTCCAAGTGTCCCTCCAAAGATGAACGGATAAATACAATGCGGCGTGTACATACGAGGGAACATTCTTCAGCCACGAAGAGCAATGCAGTGCTGATATGTGCTGCCGGGTGTACAACCTTCAAGAAGCAGTGCTGAGGGAGTGAATTAAACCAGACACAAAAGGTCAGGCGTTGTGCAGTTCCATGTATGTGCGTATACCCGGCATAGGTAAGCACACAGAGACAGGAAGTAGCTTGCTCAGGGGATTTCTACAGAGTTTCTGTCTGGGATGATGGAAAAGTTTGGGAAATGGATAATGATGCTCTCACACACTGTGCATGTGCCACCTGAATTGTACACTTAACCTGTCTAAAGGCATCTTTTTTTTCTTTTTTCTTTTTTCTTTTTTTTTGTGGTGCTGAGGATCGAACTCAGGCCCTTGTGCTTACAAGGCAAGCACTCTAATCACTGAGCTAAATCCCCAGCCCCAAGGCATCTTTTATGTTACATATATTTTGCTAAAATAATACACATAGTACTGGAAGGAGTTTTATAACCATATTCAGAAGAGGAAGGGAAAGGGTGTTAAATTTCTTGGGGTCGATGGTTACGAGGTCAGCAGATGTCAGCTGCTGGCCAGCCAAGTCTCTTGGAGCACAGCTGTGGAGTGGCAGGCTCTGAAGCACGGTGCCAGGCACACAGCGGGTGCTCTGTAATGTTGAATCAGTGGATGGGGAGGCCTTCTCCCTGGCTTCGGTCTTCAGGGCTAGATCCGGGGAATGGAAAGAAATTGGAAATATAAGTGATCTTTAAAATGCTACAGAGAACAAAAAGAAGTCCTAAGTAATGCCGGCAACTGTTGCCTGAAGACAGGAAAGTAAAATGAATCTGTGATGGTACCAGAGGGTAAATTCTAATAATCATCCCGGCCGTGAGCCGCGGGCTGATCGCTGGCAGAGATGGGAACAGATGGTTTGTGTGCTTTTTAGAAATGAGTGTGGAGGTTGTTAGCAGTCACCAGGAGTTCGCTAAGGAAAAGCCATGTTAAATTAACTTCACATCCTTATTGATGGAATAACTAGGCTAGTAGATTAGGGGGCTGCTGGAGACATTCTGTTTCCTAATTTCAGCACACTGTAAGGCTGCTCCTCCTTATTGCATATGTCCCAGCATGTAGCATGGTGGAGAGAGCTGGGGAATCGTAAAGCCAGAGAGCCTGCAGCGGCTGAAGTTGGGTAGCTGACCTTTCACTGTGGTCAGCCCACGGAAGACAGGAGCAGGGTGTTGTGTGGTGTCCAGAAGGTCGGTGTTAATGTCCTGGAGTTAGACTGTCAGTTACCGCACAGAAGAGAGACTTTTCGGAAGTTCGTAGGGAAAGTATCTCAGCACTTAGTCAGGACGGTGAGTTCTACCCAGGCCTGGTGTGGTGTGATGCAGGCTGACACAGCTTGTCCTAATCAAAGAAATCTGCGGCTTTTGCACCAGCCAAGGTCAGTCCCATCTGTTGTGTTGCGATCAGCGTGAGCGTCACGTCTTGGGGCGTCAGATCTGTGTTAGGGTAGCCCCGTGGCTGCAGATTGCTGGGAGGAATCCTGTGCATCCCGACCGAAGGTGCTATTGTAGAATTCCGATTTTCTTTTCTCTTTAATAGTCGAATTCTTTCTGGGCTTCTGGTGGTTTCTCTCATACCATTCTTGTAAGTTTGCTTAAGCCATTCTTAGTCCTTGGCCTTTGGCAAATGATTTTAAAAAATCAGAATTCAACAGGGATTTTTCTCAGACTCCGCATGACCTGCTGACTTGGAGTGTAGGGAATTTTACCTCCCACCAATCCTTTTGATTAAGCAAGCACACTTGGGAGCTGGATGCCTGGACTGGAATCCTGCCTCCCTCTTCCTAGCGAGCGCTTGGGAAACCACGGGGAATGCAGCTGGACACACATGCAGTCCGTTCACCAGTGCTCCTGACACCTGCTTCAAGAAGCCGAGATGGATGATGAACGATTGAACATAACGAGCGATGGGATCGCTGTGCTACGGAGAAAGACTGAAGCCTCTGGAGGGCAGTAGATGCAGATGGCATGTTGGGGGTCGCAGGGGAGCCTTGAATGGGGGCAAGGGAGTCAGCCACCCCGCAGGAAGCACATGCAGGGTGTGTAGACCAGCAGTTGTAGACCCTGAGGCCTACACGGAGGTGTTTGAGGGACTGTAGGGAAGCCATTGTGTTGAACAGGCGAGGAGGAGGAGAGGAGCCCTGACAAGCTGCGGGAGGGCCACTTGCACGGGGTTCCGGTGGGCCCCAGGGAAGGTGCTGAGCAGAAGCCTGGCGTGTCCTGGCCTTCTGCACAACTGGACAACTGCGATCACTCTGGCCGACCAAAAGTCAAGGAGGAGCATTGCAGGTCATCTTGGGTAGCCTCATCCTTGTTATAGAAAAGTAAAGGTGGGAGCGTATTATTTTCTTGAAGTGAATGCATTTGAAAATGAAATTCAAGAACAACTGAAGGTCTTTAGAACGTGTTCACCAAGGCACGTGCAAGCCCTTCACTGAAGCAGAGAGGCAGCCCGCGCCCACACCGCTGTCTCTGGGACGGTCCTTGAGTGTCCTGGCATGCGGTAGTTGTCCAGTGGAGCCACCGGTCACCCTCAGCTCCAACCCGCGTCTTCCTGAGCCCCCTCAGTGTGAGGGGAGGAGGACTAGGAAACAGGAGACAAGTCTCTCTTCTGGGGCACGAGACGCACAGAAGATGATGGCATCTGCAGAGCCTGCCCGAGCAAGGCCAGCTGGTGCCAGCCAGAGCTCCTTGCTGGGCAGGTACAATCGAGGTGTCAGAGTGGCAGGCGGAGATTCTGAGCACGAAGACTGAGACAGCCCAGCCAGTGGCTTTGGGGACTCTTGTGTCTATGATTGTCATAATCCTGTTAGAAAAGGAAGGACCTTCACTCGTGGTGCTTATAGTTCTCGAGGCTCATGAACATCTGTCTTTAGGAAGAGCGACCAGCAGCAAGTGTTCAGCCACCTGGTTCTGCATGTCTGTGTGGTACACAGTGACGGCCGTCGCGTGCCCAGGTGGGGCCACCTCCCAGGGCTCCTGTGAGAGTCATCTTGTGGTAAGCAGTCAAGAGCTGCTCTGGGCAGTAAGCGGACTGGGCTACTTGTCCAGGGGAGGAAGTTACAGCCATTTAAAAGGATTGGAGATGGGAGTGGATAGAGAACTGCGCCCAGCATGTTTTCTCTCTAAACTGTGAACTTGGCAGGAAAACTTAAATATATATAAAGAGAAGATTTTAGCACCTTTTATCTGCTCTGTAAAGTAAGATGATAAAAGAGCAGGAACTAAAATGACGTTGTAGCCTTCCCTTTTTGTACCAGAAGTTTTTGGAGGAAAAAGGGAGCTGGGTCCTAAGTAAACCAAGACCTCATTTGCAATCTCATCATTCAGCTCATCTGCCCAGTTTAGTTTGAAAACTGACTTGAAGGAAGAGGCATGTCTCAAAAAATAAACATGGACGGGTGGCCTTGGGGATTTAGCCCAGTGGTAGAGTGCTTGCCCAGCAAGTGCAAGTCCCTGAGTTCAGTCCTCAGCACTAAAAAAGAAGAAGAAGAAGAACAGGGTCATTGCTTTTTCTCCCTGCAATGGAGCCATCCAGCAGCGTCAGACGGTACGTGTTGTCTAGGAGATGTGGTGTAGCCCTGGCCGGTGCAGGGCTTGCTCTTCCCTTCTCAGGCCTTTTGTTCTCTTTGCTGATGCTCAATCCCACCATCCCCCAGCAGGAGGAAGCCAGCAGGAGACCTCAGCCTTGCTGGCATTAATATTTACCATCAATTTTCAACAAAACCTTCATCCTGAGGGCCAGTGAGGGATGGCGGACCAGTGGGCCCCAAACCGTCACTAGCCTCTCCGCTGCAGTTTTCTTTGCCTCACCTGCCTGTGCTGGTGAATGGTGGGAGGCAGGAAGGAGCCAGCAGAGCTGTCACGGCCACTAGGCACTCAGAATGCAGGTGTCTGCGGGGTCCCAGTGTGCCTGGGCGCTGGATGGCACCACCCACACCAAATGTTGTTATGTGAACCTCTTTAACAGGCGTGGACGTGATGCTGGCCTTTTCTGCTGGGCCTGAGAGAAATAATTTCTGATAGTAAGTGACTGGCCTCATGTGTGGGGCTTTGCTGCAGCAGAGCTCGTGACCTGCGCGTCTTTGTTGCTCTACTCAGCTGGCGGAATTCACAGGAAGTAAGATGAGTCGCAGAGGAAAGATTGACGGGTTGGAAACCACTTCCAATTGGACAGACCTTCCCTAGGGAGGCCCGTTTTGATCCTTCCTTTGGTGAGAGGGCTGGGAGACAGTCCTTGTCCCACCAGTGGCAAACGGTGCCTAGAGAGGACCACGTGCTTCTAGATATTACTGCCAGTGGCCCTCTCAGGGTCAAGACCACACTTGAGGACATGCTACCAGTGCTGTCCTGGGAGAACAGCGAGGAGAGGGCTCTGTGACACCATGCTCAGCCTCTTCTTCTCCTTCCTCCCTCCCTGTTATGGGCTGGACTGTGTCCCCCTAAATCTATATGTTGAAGCCCTAATCCCCAGTACCTCAGAATGGGATTTTATGTGGAAATGGAGCCATTGCAGTTATATTAGGCTAAGGCCAGGGTGCACTGGAGTAGGGTGGCTGCCTCATCCAATGTAGCTGGTAAAATCCTAATTTTACAAAAGGGCACCAGCCAGAGGTAACATTCTGCCTTGTGAAAATTACACTGATGTTGCCATGAGGCAAGGAAATAACTAGCAGAGCCAGAAGCGAGGCCCAGAAAGACCCCTTGCACTTCAGGGGCAGCACACCCCAAGACACTTTACCTTGAGCTTCTGTGCCCCAGAACTGGGAGACAACAACTTGCTCTTGCTTAACACATTCCCACCAGCTTATCCACCAGTGGTACCCGCATGACTGTCCCATCTAGTGGCTTGTACCACTGATGGGACTTTTCTGTACCGCCCGATGGGACAGTCACGCAGGCACCACTGCTGGTTCAGAGCCACCCACCAGTGAGACAGGGATTACAGCCCCATCATGAGCATGTCCAGCCACGCCTGGGGCATTGTTGCAGCGGCCCCTGCAGACGCATGCTCTGTGCTCTCTCTGTCTTTGTGAGCTTTGCTGCAACCACCATGTTCCTCACAGCCCTTCCTCTCCCCCCCCCCGGGTCTGCTGCAGTCCCCGGCGGGCCCTAGCTTCAGTCACCCCATCGTCTTTCCCACCCATTGCTGGGATGTCCATACTGGGCTTCTGTTAGGGGACCAAGAATCCAGGTGCAAAATTCTGGATTTTTACCACTTTTCCCCCTAATCTCTTAAAATTGTCTTGCCTATCCTAATTTCAACTTCAGTCTTTTTTTTTTTTTTTAAACACCTTGCCTTGTTATAATATTTCTCAGAGATTCAGTGATTTTTCACAGAAATAACATCTCTTTTCACATGTCATTAGCCTGTGCAGTCTTTAATGAACAACTCTAAACAGAAGTAACAAGTACAATGAGCATAAACAGGTTTGGGACATTCATCACTGACCTCATAAGCATACAGCTCAGCCCAGATGTGGTGGAGACGCACGTGCCGGGCGGTGGTCAGTGCTGCACAGGGGGCAGTGGGAGCTCGATGAGCCCGGCACAAGGAGGTCAGCGGAGACGTGTGCTTTTCCCTCAGCTCTTGGTGGGCCTGCACGCTTTCTCCCAGGTGAGCTCTCTCCGGTGTGCTCAGTAGCGCCCTCTGCTTCCCCATCAGAGAACCACACCCCTGGGTAAAAGTGTGCCCCACCCAACACTAAATTTCTGGGGAGGAGCGCTTGTCTGCATCCTTCATCTCCACACCCCCAGCTCCTCGCAACACCTGGCCTTAGAGGGAGTGCTCAGGAAATGGCTGCGGAAGGGAGGAGGAGCAGCAGGAGCTCATGTAACTTGTTGCTCAGGAATCTTCTGAGCTGAGGAAGGAAGGCTGCTCCCCCTTAGCAGGCACTGCCCTGGTAGTAGTAGTGGGGTCACAGTGACGGAAGTGGCAGTGGAGCTGGTAGTAGCAGTAACAGCCATAGTAGTGACGCCCCATCTGGAGTCAGTGGGCTGCTTGGCACAGATCTTCAGAGGCATCATCCCGTTTACTGTGTGCCAGCCCTCCGCGCCCGAGTGCCCTTACTCCTGATGTCACTGCAGCTTCTCGTGTCTCTGTTGGTCCATGTCCCCCTCCATCCTGCGCTCCTGTAACACAAGGGGGTAAACGCTTGCTGTCGCCATGCACAGACTTAACTGTTTAAGGGCTCAATTCGCGGGGAAGGAGACAAGAAACCACTCACAAATATTAAATTATTTAGTAACAATAACGAAAGTAAGAGAAAAGGAAAAACTCTAGGAATTCATACCGCCAATTCGCCGTTCTCATCACCAGTAACTTACAGCACGGGAATACATTCAAGCAAAGGTCTTAACTGTGGCTGAGAGGAGTAGCCGTCACTCAGGGTGCGAGAAGAGAACAGCAGCCGTGGAGGCGCAGCCAACAGCAGCACCCACCGACACACACAGGAAAAAGTACCATCAGCTCCGCAAGCGAAAAGCATCAGCTACATGAGCGAAAGAAATCATGAGCACCTGGGTGCTGCATCCATAGTTATCTCCGCTCTGACAAAGGAATGCTCCCCTCCAGGAAATGGGCGTGCAGGACTATCTCAGGCATTCACCCCGGGTCTGGCTAGGAGCCGGGATGCCGCCAGAGTGCATATCAAAGTAAATTCTTTGTTGATAGTAAAACTGTTCCTGCAAGGTTAGCCAGACCTTGGAAGAACAGGCGCGCACCTGTTAGACCTTTATCAGAACACAGGAATTCAAGCCAACTCTCAATAACCATAGAGTGAATCTTACAGCTCCACATCCCCCATTCTCACCTGCTGGACTCCTCCCTGTCTCCTTCCTCCTCCAAGACCGACCCAGTACCAAACCTTGGTCCCGGGTCAGCTCCACAGTGCCTCCTTCTCCAGGGGGGCCCCCCCACCCAAGCGCGCTGCCCTGGAGCAGTGTCTCCACCTCCTCCCAGATGGAAGGGGACAGAATGTTCTTGGAAGCCCCCCAAATCTCTGCTTTGACCTTGTGCACAGACGGCCCCTCCCACAGTGAGGGAGGACATCTGAGGAGGAAGCCCATCCCGCAGTGGCTAAGGAGGAAGAGAAAGGGTCAAGTCCCCCTTCTGGAAGCTTTTAATAAAGCATTGTGAGAGGAGGCGGGGCTGTGTAGGAAAGCGGGTCAGAGCAGAGCTGGGAAGAGCAGAGTTTCTGGATTTCATGCCGGCGTCATGGCACTGTTAGTCTTCATCACTTTTACTTTCTCTGGGCACAGCGACCATGCCAAAAAGCAACCACATGCCAGCTGTGTTCGTTTTCCAGGACTGCCCTATGAGGTAGCACAAGCTGGGTGGTCAAAGCAACAGAAAGAGCTGTCTCGGTCCTGGAGACTAGACATGCAGGATGAGTGCTTTCAGGGAGAATCAGCCCTGGCCTCCTCCCCTCCTCTGGCTTCTGGTGTTTGCTGCAGTCCTTGGTGTCCTTGGCTTGTGGCAGCATCACTCCAATCCATTTTTCTGTCACTGTATGACCTCCTTCCCTCTGTGTATGTCTAGGTGTCTGCAGATCTAATCTGACTTCATCCTAACTCTTGCATCTGCAGAGATCCGTTTCCAACAAGGCCATATTTACAGGGCCTAAGGGCTCCCAACTCAGCATCTTTTGGGTAGGACACGATTTAACCCACAACACCAGCATTTTCAAGTGTGTTTCCCCCCTTACTCCCTGGACGTGTAGGGAATGGGTTTGGGAAATGTGTTTTTGTGTGTTTCCAATCCCTGATGTGGCAGCCGGGCTGTGTTCGAGTAGCACTGTATTCATCTCCCATTGTTGTAAATGTGATTTTCTTTCCTCTGCCTCTTGCTTGTTTTTAAATGTCCTTAAGAGAATATTTCTGCTATCCTGGAATATTCCACCTGCAGGAGATCAAATCCCAGAGCCAACAGACTCCCCAGGGTTCTGGAAGAGGAACAAGAGGCCAGCTTTTAGCAGAAAATGGAACACTTGAGAATCCTGGGTAGTGCTAGACATCACCTGGTTAAACATCACAAGTGCTGGCTTGAGGAGGGTGAAAGCAGATTCAGTGAAAGTGGCCTGTGGTGATCTGTGGCCTGCGAGGGACCTTGTGTGTCTCTGGGCTGTCTGCTCTGGACATTCCAGGGTCCTGCGCAAAGTGCGGCCGCAGAAGCTAAGATCCTACAACACACACTTTCCCAAGAGCACAGCCAGGAGGCTTCACAAAGAGGAGAGTCAGCGGCGTCCCAGCTGCAGGGCGTGCGTGGAACGTCCTGGACGTTGTGGAAAACATTGCGTATCCAGAGGCAGCGTGGCCCATGTGGGCGGTTGCCCTGTGGAGCTTTTTCCTTTACTATTTTTTTCCCCTCCGGCAGATGTTTGTGTGGAAATGTGACCTTTCATTCCTTACAGACCCATCTCCCTGCAGTGAATTCTTCTTCTGAAGTCTTTTATGTAATTCTTTCTGGTGACCTTGACTTCAAGTGAAGTGTTCTATGTCACAGATGGGGAAAATTATGTGGATGTTTTGTGTGTCATTCAGACATAAGAAAAGGCAGCTCTAGTGGTTGGAGGCAGTGACTGGTCCCCTTCTGAAGCTCTGTGGAAATGAAGTTTGCCTGTCTTACATCTTTCTCGACCATCAGCATCTGATTTAATTCTTTCAGAAATAACAGCCACTTGAAGGAGGCCACCGAGTCTGAGTGTCTTCTTGGATATCATTTTCCAATGCTAAGCAAAGGTTTTAAACATAGCAGTGGGTCCCTGGGACCTGTTGTTAGAATCAGAGTCATGCTGCTCCAAATTGCTAGTACAGGAAGCTGGGGAGTCCAGGCTCCCCACTTGTTGACACTCACTTGCCCCGGCCGAGCCCCATAGTCCCCCTGGGTGCAGAAATAGTTGAGAAAACTCAGAAGATGGGTTCGCGGAGCCCCTTTGGCACTCCTGTCACAGAAGTCTGTGCAGGCGCCTGGTGTGGCTTCCTCCTCCAGCCCCTGCAGAGCGGGAGTCCCGGAGAGAACTGGGCCCACGATGGAAGGGAAAGATGTTTCCTCCTCTCTCCCCTCTCCAGTTGCTTGAGACTGGCCAGCCTGAGAAGAACCAGCGCTACTGAAATTGTTGGGAAACCGTCCACGTTCATGGCTGCTGTGCAGTGCGGTAACACGTTTTTCTGAAAAGCTGCATCTTGGCAGCCTCTCAACCTAAGGGCAAGGACCACCAGGAGTGAGCACGCATCGCACAGAACAGTACGGCCCCTCGTGGTCAAAACTTGGGGTACACTTGTGTTGATATTCTTCTCCATCTGATATGAAAAATGTCCGAACAAACGTATGTGGGGAAGGGAAGGACACATTAGCACCAAGAAATGAAGAACGTGCAGTAATGCTCAGCTGGGGAGTTTGTCGCCTAGCTCCTTCCTCTGCATGGCGGAAGACATTGATGTCGAGGGAGAGGGGAATGAGCCGTCCCAAGCTTTGCTCCTGTCTGGCTGGTGCAGGATGGCAGTGGGGCAGTGGAAAACCTCTGTCCTTCATCTGGAAAGGGCTCAGACTGAGCGGAAGGTGGGGGATTGGTACCTCCATGGCTCCAGCAGCTCTGTCCCCAGTGTTGCTGTGATCCCTTTCCCCTGGGGTTCCCTGCAGGCCAGGCTGGAAAGCTGCCCTGGAGCAGCTGGGAGAAGGCTGGCTGTTGGTGTCCAGGAAGTCCGTGGGCTCTCAGCAAAGCCCCCAGGAGCAGATCTTTCTAGCAGCTTAGAGAGGAGCAGTCCTGGTAGTGCAGAGCTCGAGTTGACATCCCTGGTGTGCCACACCTGCTGGAGCGTCACCTTTGGCATGTCCCTTACCAGCTCACACCTCATCGGTTAGCAAACTTAGAATCTGGTGCATAATCGATACATAATAAGCACCAGCCATTGCTATGCTTGCCTTAGTAAATCTGCATGGAAACTGCTGTGTTGCAAGCTCTGTTGCTGGCTCCGTACTGAGCCCAAGGAGCCTGGCTGGCACGATTGTGATGTATTGACCACTAACCCTTCAGGCTTTCCCAGCCCCCTCGGACGTGGTGCTCTGTCCTTGCCACGGTGACCAGGTGTGTGGGCTCTGGTTGGTATCTGATGAGAAATATCTCCCTTCAGTGACACATCTGTGTGCGTGTTCCGCCGTTGCAGACAGGCCATATGTGTGGACCTTCAAACTCCAGCAAGACCTTTGTGACTTCACAGCAGGGTATTTAGCACAGAGGTCTGGAGAGGCTCTGAGCCCCGAGACTTGCTGCTAAAACTTCACAAAGCTGGTCCACAGGGAAGACAGTTCCTGCCTCATGAGTGTGCGGTTTGCCAGCCACTATTCCACGGGTCCCCCCTTGTGGTCCTCAACATTTCAATAAGATGGCTACTGATTTTATCCCATGATTTGGGTGAGGACACTGAGGCTCAGAAGAGTTTTAGTGAGCCGCCTGAGGTCAAACAAAGGTGACAGGGCTGGCGTTAGATGCCAGGAGTGTTGCTTCCGGCCTGTTAGCCATGAATCCTCAGCCCGGCCGCATCTCAGTGACATCTAATGGACAGTTATGGAGGAGCTGCTGGGTGCTGACCCTTGGACTTGACCTCTGGAAGAAGAGGCAGGCACATGACCAGCAGCGCTGATCACACTAGTGCACTTCTGGAATAGGGAGTGGAGAAGAAGTAGAATAAGCAGCCCTGAAAAGAGGGCAGGGAGCTCAGTGAAGGGGGAGGAAATGCTCCCTGGAGGGGTGACTTCCTGAGCTAGGTTCTGAGGGACCAGTAGAGATTTACCAAGTGTTCCCGGCTGGGGCATCATGGGCAGTGGGGATGGCATGTGAAAGCACAGGTACAAGGCAGTGGGATTTCTTAAAGGTGGGGAGCCATGAGAAGGACAGCAGGGTGACTGACAGGCCTGGGGGGGTGTTGTGCTGCTGGTCCTAGAGAGGCAGACCAGGAGCGACTGTTTGCCATGCCAGGGAACCGGACTTTATCCCAGGACTAGAGGCAATTTCATACCCTAGTTTTAAAACAAGGTTAAAATCCCCAAATCCCAATGCATTAAGTAATAGTATTTCTCTTGCTGGTGTTATTATGATTATTGAAGGAAATTATTACAAAAGCAAATAAGCTCCATGTATGACATATATTGACCTTGTGTTTAAAAAGACTTTTTAAAATCTCTTCCATTCATTTCCCCATTTTTTTCATCAGCAATTCCCTTTGGCAAAAGTTGTTCTCAGAAAGCCAGGATAAGTACATTGGAGGGTTTTTTTGTTTTTGTTTTTGTTTTTAATTTTTTTTTAAAGTGGATTTTAATTGCGTAAGAGTATCACGGAGAACAGTTTCCAGCAGTTTCTTATAGCAGGAATGGAGGCTAACACTGATTATGTAATTGTTCCCTTCAGTCTATTCTCAGAACCTAACATGTTGCCAGCATATAAAAAACATGTTGCCAGCATATAAAAAACCTAATGATCATAATGGCATCTGAGTGTCTTTCCTGCTCGCAGTCTGCTGCTGTTGCTTATCGCATTGTTTACTGCGGAATAGAAAGCAGTGAGTGGTTTAAGTGTGGCGTGACTGTTTGCCAGCACTGGCCGCCCCAGGCTCAGCGCTGTCTGCTCCGTCCTGCCAGCGCAGCCCGCAGCCAGCACCCCTCCCGGGAGGAAGGGTGCACATACCACTGGGGCTGCACGTGTTCATATTTGGGTGAAGAGAGGTGCACACTTCTGCTGCGCTGTGGCTGCGTTTTGTAAGGAGAGCAGAACACCATCTGTTGGAGGAGGTGGCGGGAGTGTGCAAATAACTACTGTGAATTCCATGAATGCTTAATTGCAGTAGAAATTCTTTTTTTAATTTAAGACTTTGCATTTAGTTTGTTTGTTGTTTGTTTTTTTTTTTTTTCACTTTTTAGAATAGTCCTTATCAGTGGCAGAAGATCCTTCTGTAGCATATTTTCCGTGCTGCCGTATCGTGACAGTACCCACGCCGGGTATGTATATGCATGCATGCTTTGTGGTTCTGTGGGTGGAAAGTTCAGGTGCCATTGCGCCAACACGGTTTCCTTGTCCACGTTCGTGAACTTGCCGTGCTTTGATGCTGCAAATTTTGTGAATTTGAAAGAAAAAAATATCCCACTCTCTTTTCAGCCAGAAAAGCCTTGTTGCTGTGTGTGCGTACATGTATGTGTGTGTCCCCACCGTACTGCCTGTTGTTTCTAAACATGTATTCTGTTACCCTTTCCAACTCTATAAAGTGAGAACAGTCCACAGCCCAGCAGTTCCCAGAGGGTCGTGCTGACTTTGGGGAAAAGGTGGGTCAGAAAATGAACCAGACCAAACCCTGTGACCATCGTATCTCCCTGCATCTTGGGCTTGATCAGTAAGCTGGAGCTGCTACCACAGACAGGGCAGATACTGAAGCCAAGTGGCACCAGGATCACATGCATATAATTAGCTATAGGCCAGAGAAACACTCCCCTCTTTTGATCAATAAACCCTCCTCTAACTCTGAAAAAAGTAATCAAGGACTGTGCTGTCAAAGTCCCCTCTCCCCGTCACCATCCCTGCAGCCTGTGTTCATTTCCTGTACCATCTAGACCCTGACTGCCATGTCACTGCAGCCCGTGCTGATCAGGGTGGTGCCAGGACTCAGGGCAGGGCAGCTCCCTACACAGGATGTCAGGTGCATCACGGTCTTGGCTCTGGCCTCCATTCATGAAAAGCTGGACATGCGCTCTTGTCATCATGACAAGTGCTGCAGACTGCTGCCCCTGAGGAGGGAAACATGGCCCCAGGGACACATTCCCCATTTGTTCATCTTGCACCATCTCCATGAGCTCTGCCCAGGCATCCTGCTGGCCTCATGGACCTGTTAGATTGGTGGCATGATCAGCTCATTTGCTCATGGTGTGTGAACCATGAGTGCCATGGGCAGAAGGCAGCATCTGTATTCACGGAAGCCTGATGTAGTAATCATTGATGAGTTGTGTGCCCCACTGAACACTGGTAATCATACGATGTATTGAGCACCTACTTTATGCTAGTTCTTTTTATCATCTGCCTCCTTATAACAAGCCTGAAAAGGAAGTGTTGCAGGAAAAAGAACAGCGAATCAAGAGCTCAGAGGCTTAAGAACTACCTGGGGGTGGCCATTGGGTTGGTCTGGAGACCAGGAGGGGGCGCTTTCTTCACCTGGCCCACCGCCATGCCCCCAGCTCGAACAGCATCTGAGAAGTAGGCCCATTCTCTGGGGAAAGGAGAAGGTCCCTGACCTGAGGTGTGACCCTAGAGGGGCCCAGAGTATCTGTGTGTGAGCAGCCTGGGAGGGTGGTCTGCAGCACCAGGAGACAGCTCTTTACAGACCTCCATTCCTGGCTAGGGCTTGCTGGGCACTGCGGAGTCCACCTCAGCTCTCCAGGCTTCCTCGATGAGCTTTCTGATTGAAGCATTCTGTCCTTAATTCCATCCCATTCATTCATTCGAGTCTTGTCATGTGACCAGGTACTGGGGCTACAGAGAGTACAGGATGAACCTGGTTCCTTTCCCCCGAACTGACAGCCTAGCCCAGGAGACACATAAGATTACACACAATTAATTATAACTTAATAGATGCTAACGGTGTCCTAGCAGGCAGCTGCCGAATCTTTCTTTCTTTGGTTTCTCCATGATTCTGTCTTTGAAGTGTTCGTGTTGGGTTCATTTTTTGGGGGGGAGCGATCTAATGTCCATATTCTAGGTCCCTTCGATGTACCGCATGCTTATCCTCATTTTATAGATAGGATCTCAGACATCAACTTCAAGCTGCAATGGGGATTCGAACCCCAGTGTATCTGAAAGTTTTCCATGTCCTGAGCAGACAAGTCCTGTATTTGTAGAAACTGTTCTGTGGAACGGGGCTTTTGTGATAGCTGCTCCCAGAGGTAGCTGGGGCTGCTCAAGCACAAGGGTACAGGTTCCCAGCATGGCGCCAGGTGCATTGAGGGGCAGGTGCTGCCAGTGGATCAAGGGCCCCGTATTTATGGCAGCAGGGGGAAGAGTCAGAGACTCAGGGGTTTACAATTGGACAAATGCCTTACCTTCCATGCACTTCCGTTTGCTCCTCCACAACAGGGCAGGCAAGTTACACATCAAGTCATTAATTTAAAGATGAAGGGTTTTCTACAAAGCCAATTATAATATGTTTGAATTGCGATTACTCAGAAAGACCTCACCCAAACTGTCTCTATTGTGCATATTTTGGGTCCATGTGGCTCTTTACATTTTTCTTTCCTTTTCCTTTCCCTTTTCTTTCCTTTTTTCCAATACTGGGTATTGAACCTAGGGGCAAGCTACATCCCCAACCCTTTATTACTTAATTTTAAGACAGGGTCTTGCTAAGTTTCTCAGCCTGGCCTGAGCCTGCCATCCTCCTGCCTCAGCCTACCAGAGTGCTGGGATTACGGGTATGCGCCAGCATGCTTGGCTGGTTCTCCACATTTTTAAATGTACCAGGGAAATGCTAGCTGGCAGCCGGATGGTGCTAGGAAAAGGTATCTGTTCATGTGTGGGTCTCCCTCTTGTGCTGGGAAGGCCCCACTGTTGGAGAAGGCCCACCTCATGGAATTTTGGGGGACTTTGCCTGCCAGCCCTGGCAAAATGAATGGCAGAATTGTGGAGTACAACCTTTTATGACCTAGACATGAAGAGATTAAAACCCACCACTCCTACTCCTGCAAGCTTTCTAGATGAGGAAAGCAGGGTGCAGAGAGATGAATTCTGTAACAGATTCTCTGTCACACCTTTGACAAAGAAAAGATTCTTTGAGAAAAGAATGCGCCTGTTTCTGCAGCATATTCTGTCCAGGCCTGTAAGACGCTATGAGCACAATTCAAAATGTTGTCTTTTCGCAGCAGGATTAAGAACCATTCTTCTCTTAACTTCTATAATAAGTAGATATCCTGTTTATAAATAAGAGCCCAATTACCATAATTAAGATCGTTTTTAGTAATTAAGAGAGAATAACCATGCTCAAATAATTAAAAATATACCAGTAAAAGGACTGGTTGTTATAATCATAAATACAGATAAGTTTCAAACTACTTTAGTTTGCATAAATGTTAACTGAAAAGTGTCCGCTGTGGAAAATTCTTCTGGCCCTGCGCGCTCTGTGTGACTTGGACAAACATCGGAGTTCCGGGCCAGGCCGTCAGAGGTCACAAGTCTGTTCTTTCTGCTTGCAGCCGAGGCACGGGCGCCGGCAGCACTGGAACTCAGAGCTCTGTGGCCTCTAGCGCCCCGTCTCATTATACTGTGCACGTGGACCAGGCCACACGTGCCTGATTATTCCAAACAAGCACAACCTCTAGTGTACAGTTCAGCCTCCCCAGGAGAAAGTCATAAAAACAGAAAACTCAGAAGTTCCTCCGCCTTTGTCCCGGGGACTCGGACCAGGATCCCCCCAGTTGTCCTGGGTTGTCTTCTCTCTCCTCCTGCTCTGTGGCAGCTTCCTGACTCCACTCCCACATCTTGGCTTGCCCCGCCTCACCTCCCACTGAGCCCCGAAGCTTTGTTCTTGGTTTGAACCTAAAATGAACACAGATTGTGGCTGTGGACATCTGCTGACCGAAGCAGACCAGCCCTAGGACAGTTTTTACCATCTGTCCTGTCATTTATTTGTGTGTTTAGATCACACATTCTGCCCCAGTGAGCGGAACTGGTTGGGGGGTCATGGGACAGGGATGAGTTTCCAATCTAAAGCAGCTGGGGGTCCCCGGGAAGTGCTAGAGAACACTTTAACCGCCCCCAAATCTGCATCCAAAAGGTATTTTGCTGTATGAAATCCTTCACCCCACCCACCTGTCCGACTGGTCCACCACCCTGCAGGCTGATGGCAGCAGTGATGTTACAGTCGGGCTCTGCTGGGCACCTACCGTGCACCAGGCCCTGTTTGAGGCAGTAGGGATGCAACGGTGAACAAGAAAATAAATCCCGCTTTCCTCATAGAGCCTAAGCAGAAATGAGCTAGAGGTGAACGAACCATCAAACAGCAGAGTACTGAGTGAAGTGAGTCCTGAACAGCATGTGTTTGGAGCACGGAAGGAGGGGCCAGGAAGTGCTCCCCAGAGTAGGCGACTCTTCAGCCAGACTCGGGTGCGAGGCTTTGGGGGCGGGCACACAGCAGTTCCAGATCCAGTGTTGCCTCCAGAGGATGTCAGAGGGTGACCCAGCTCTTCATGAGCCCCTGGGCACAGCCAGGCATGCCGGCCACCTCGAGAGAATTCAGTAGTATGATTCGAGCTGGATTCCCGTTTCTGACCAACAGTGTCTAGCCCCGTGTGGAGAGAGGAGGGGGGCTACAGACAGGAAGAGGCCGGCTCCCTTGGGAGACCAGGTCCTGGGAGGACGTTCCCGGTACTCACTGGGAGTCTCTGTTCCCTGGTCAGGATGATGGGGGTGTTTTCCTTGCCTCTCCAAAGATCCTGCAGGCTCAAAAGTTTGTCTTCGTTCTCATCAGCGTGGTCAGTGCAGAAGCTGGAAGTCTCTTTGAACAAGGGATTTATGAATGAGACATGCCATTCCCACTCCCTACCCGACAACATCCACAGCTTCTAGAGCTCACGCCTGAGGCATTAATCTTCATCGGCTTTTAAAAATGTGGGACCTTGAAAAATGCACAGATCTGGTGCCTTTCTGCAGTGTTATTTGGTACAGTTTTCTATGTGGGCCCTGGGATAGGGGCTTAATCGACCTGGGCTCCAGAACCATGTGAAATGCTTGGGGTCAGTTTGCAAAAAACTGAGCTGACATTAGAATCATTTCCAAGGTGACCTCTAGAGCCTCTGCTAGAAGCAGACAGCCTCGGTCACTTGACCACTGCCGTCAAGTTCGAACTGTGCTTCCCTGCCTTGATTTATAGGGGAGGCCGTGTAAGAGAGGAGGGGATTGCCTTAGGACTTGCTATGGGTGCAACTAAACATTTGTATGAACGTGTTGAACAGAGGCAGTAAGTTGAAACGTAAATGATGCTTGCCGTGTGCTGGGCGTTCCGTGCGTCTCCCCAAGGACCTCCTAAGGTAGGTGCTCACAATGCCATTTTGCAGGTGGAGGCCACAGTGGCGCGAGAGCTCAGCCCACAGAGGCCATCCTGAAGCGCTCTGCACACTTGAACACCAAGTGTGTTTCCCTCCCTGCACAAGCACCCTTTGGGGCTGGGCTTGCTGGCTCAGGACCAGCAACACACAGGCACGCCGGCCAGTGTGCATGAGCTCGAAGGTCAGGGTCCACTTGGCTCATGTACTTGCGTGTGGATACGAGGGCCACCTCCTGGAGACCCCAGCAGCCAAAGTGCCAGAAGACTTTGGAGGTTGCCGGTTTACTCTGCGGTGTTGGAGCCTCCAGGGCAGACTCCAGGCAACTCTGGTGGCATTTGGAGTGAAAAATAATCTATGATTCCCCGTGTGGGTATTTGTCATCTTTAGACCAGGAAGGTGTGTGAAGACAGGTGGTGTCTGGGTGGTACTGACGGGCTGGCTGTGACACCAAAGTGCACACGCGCCTCCCCAGCACCTTCCCTGCCGCACGCCGGTTGCCCTTCCCCCCAGTGCCACCAGGAAGTAATTTAGGGAACCTGAGGAAGGGTCTTTCCCAAGGCTTGAGTCAGCGATGAAAAAAAATGCTCTGTAAGCAGAAGCACCTTATGGTCCACGAAAGGATCCCTGTTCACATTTTCAGATATGTCTTCACGAAAGGAGGAAATGGCAGAGCTCTTAAAATACTGAAAACCACCCTAAGACATGGCTCAGTTTACAGAGTTGCTTATGTACATGTAACACTTTAGGAATCGTCTCTCAAATAATAAGATGCTTCTGATAACGGTCCTTTCTTGTGATTTGTGGCTTTAGGAATTCAAATCACTTGCAGCATGCACCCACCCCACCCCTGTCCATAGTGGCCCTGCCGGTCACAGGTCATGTGCATGCTGGGTTGCAGCCAACAGAAGCATCTGAAGGTCAGGCTGGGGCGGAGGTCTGTAGCAGGCCACACACTCCCCAGGAAGGACAGAGACCAACAAAGACACCCAGGGATGGCGCGGTGGAGGCAGTGCAGCCAGGGCCAGCACAGAGCCACACCCTGGCGCTTCATCTGGAAACTGCTGCATCTGGGGTCCCCACCCTGGAGTTGCCAGCAGTTCTGACTCCCCCACCATGTGACTCATCCTACTCTGAATCTCATGTGAGCGCTTCCACTTGGGAGAACGGAGGCCACCTCTAGGGGGTCCAGAAACTGTCATTCTTAGTCTTCGTGCACGTTGTGAGTCAGGCTGTCCCCTGCCACTCAGGCTGGCTCACTGAAGAATCCGTCTGCCCCACACTGAACCTGGGGAAGCTGCTGAAAAGCTGCAGCAGCAGGAAGGAGCCCTCAGGGCAGAGAGGGCCCCCTGAGATGCTCCCTCCCCACAGTCACACTCTCCTTAAAGGCCGCCAGACAGTTTCTAATCAGAGTCCCTAGCTCCCTACCAGGGTCCCCTGAACTCAGTGACCACAGTCACCAGCTACTGCACAGCCCAGACCTGAGGTGGTGCCCAGAGAGCCAGCCCCCCTCTGCCCACTCAGTCCCCACTGTGTGGCTCTGGCTCCTCCCCCAGTCGGTTCTGTGATTTTTCATTAGGAAAGTGGGA
The DNA here is from genome assembly GCA_004026905.1 of Hystrix cristata. Classification (NCBI taxonomy): domain Eukaryota; kingdom Metazoa; phylum Chordata; class Mammalia; order Rodentia; family Hystricidae; genus Hystrix; species Hystrix cristata. The sequence continues at coordinate 121,489 of PVJO010000812.1, read as the reverse complement.
CTGAAATCAAACTCGGGGAGCCCTCGTGTCCTTGTGGTCCCACTTTTGTCTGCTTGTCTTTTTGCTCACTGTTCATACTCTGTCCTGACAGAGAGATGGGCCCTGAGGCTGCACCTCTGTTCTCCCTTCCAGCTCTGTTTCTTGCTTCAGCCCAAGCAAGAAGCCTTTGGGGCTTCTCTCCTTGGTGCAGAGTTTAGAAGGCTGATCTGTCCCCTTGCCCCATCCCTGCCTTACCAGGCCCGAACAGGCCTCTCCTCAAGGCAGCCTTCCCAGGCATCCCTCTCAGCCCTCCAAATACTACCCAAGATCCGCAGAGTCCCTGCCGGAGGTACCTTTGCTGACAGTCAGCTTCTTCACAACTTGTGGGTATGAACTGTGTCCTGGTCCTGGGGGTGGCTCTGTTGCTCGTAGACACCCCGCTTTGCATCCCTTGAATGAATGAGTAGAATGTTTCTAAGAGCTGTATCCTCAGGCTTTTAAGAATTGCTCATTTTCTGGGAAAGCATACGTATGTCTCATTGTCCCAACAAAGGATAGCTGGCAGCAACCGGCAGCAGGAGCGAGTGTTCCCAGGAGCCCTTGGCCTGCCACTCAGCTATCCAGGGAGGTGACAGAATGGGGAGTGACAGGACTAGGCGTGAACAAGGAATCTCACGTCCAAGGGCACTCGCATCCACAGTGGAAGTTGCTAAGCCTAAAGTGGGGAAAGAAGGCCTCGGGCTATGCCAGAGTCAAGTGCTAAGCCCCAGCCAGGTCTCCTTGCCAGGCGACTCCCTGCTGACAGCTCACAGGCCACGCAGGCCTCGGCCTCCCCGGCATGTTCTGTTTTAAAGCTGCTCACAGACACTTGCACCCCGAAGATCACACCCCAGAATGCCCAGAGCTTTGCTGAGGTCATACCCAGCTCCTGCAGTCTTTGCCCTGCTGGCATCCACTGGCGTTTGGCTAAGTTATTCACCTAGTTCTCTGTCAAATCAGGTTATCTGCACTTCTCCAAACCAGTACCAGTGATCAAAGGTGAATAACACAGCCCTATTTTGAGCATATCACAACGTTTTGTGTACACTGCTTCTGTTTGAGGAGACATATTTGGGTGAAACTAGCGTAGCTGGAAGAGGCCGGTTTTCCCAGGCAGTCCCATGGGAAGCTGCATCCTGCCCCTGGAGCCCCTCTCCATCCCCAGCAAACCCCCTGCCGTGGTCCTCACAACCACCTACCCACAGCCACAGTCTGGTCCTCGCTGCTGCCCACCGTTTGTGGAGCCCAGCATGACCAGGCTAATCCGCTGCAGGCGCTGGGACTCAGGGGCACCCTTGGGTTGAGGACTGGCCGGGGGGTGTGCCCACTATGCTCAGGCCACACAGCCATGAACTTTGGGGTCTCACTGATCGTTACCAGGGACAGACAGCATCTCCTAACACGTGCCTAAAGACTAAGTTTGTTGAACAAAATACACTTCTGAGAGTGGGAAAGTCTTTCCTGGTCATAAGGGCACCCACTTCTCCTGAGGTGTCCCTGAGCTGATTTGCTCAAGAATGTTTGAAACAGAAGCTTGTTCAGATAATGCCAATCCCAGTTCCAGTAAGTGCCAGGGTACGGAGCTCCATTCAGCTCAAACGAGGCTTTTGGATCTGCGTAGAAGAACTTAGAGACTGTCTGGTCTTGTAGTTTTCACTTTTTAATCTTTTTTAAGCTGCAGAAGCCATTCTCCCATTGTAAGTTTACACAAAATTCCAAGCAGCTAACCACAGAACTGCTCTGGAGAATCAGAACTGGGGACAAGAATCCCCGTTCCTCCAGGAAAACCACGGCCCTTACCCATCCTTGCCAGTGGGCATCTGGAGGATGGCAGTGGCATGGCACATGGCGTGGAGCTGGTGGCCAGCGCCTCGTCATGGCCAGTTGACTAGCCTTGCTGACCCCAGCCGTTCTCATCTATACAACCAGCTGTAATGTCAGCCTTGGGGAGTGCTGAGAGTTTAGAAGACAGCTCTGAGCACCGGCCAGGCTGCCAGGTGTGCCCACAGCAGGCTGGTGTCCTTTATCATCCGGTCACAGGGCTGGTTTGCTGCTTGCACCTCTGCTCCAGCCCGGTTTGTAAAGACAGATCCAGCAGTGTGGGCTCACACACACAATGGATTACTCTTCAGATCTGCAAAGCAAGTTTGGAAAGCACATAAACAGAAAAGGAAGATAAAAATTACCAAGCCAAGCCTCCTAAACAAAGCCACCATGAGCATTTCCAGGCTGTCACCCCAACGCGTTCACTTGGATATGACTCGAAGACAAAGATGATGGCTGTGCTCTTCCTGGCCAGATCCCACCTTCCCTAACACGCTGGTGCACGCCGTTACACAGAAAGGGAACAGATGTGGCCCGTCTTTTCCACTATAGCTGTAACATCAAACCTTCCCTCTGCCGTAAACACTCCTCTCAGATGAGGCTTGTAAATTGTACCGTTTTCTGGAAGAGTCCCAATCTAAAACCGGCTCCTCCTTCCTCAGCTAACAGCTGCCAAGGCCAGCCCAAGTCTTCCTGCCTTTGATCCACATTAGTCACTGCCTGCTCTGTTCCAGTGTGGATCTGTGGTTTGGCTCGGCGACCCTCAGCGCCTAAAATGACTTGCAGGCAACTTTTTTGGCGCCCTTCCTCTTAGTAAACAGCTCGCCCAGCACCTCTAAGCAGGGCCACTCTGCCCTCATGCCCGCCAGCCCCACCCCGTCCTCCCAGCTGCTCCGCCACCATCCTGGGACCAGGAATGCAGTGTCTGCAAGCTGCACAGCAGTTTATGGCTTTAGATGTAGACAGGGAAGAAAATAGGAAAAACCAGAAGAGCTCAGGAGAAAAGATGTGGGGGTCCAAGGAAGGGAAAGCTCCAGAGAAGAAGATTGAATAAAGCAAACTTGACCCTGAAACTGGTGCTGAGGATCTCCATTCAGGAAACTGAGAGAAAGACTTGAAAAGGCGTAAACTGCACTTATGCTTAGCATTTGGCTTTGTCTTCTGGGTGGTCTTGAAAATATCAGGCTCAAATCACACTATCAGCGAGAAGAATGTCTTTGAGAAAGACGTGGAAAATGTGATTTAAAAACTGGTCCCAGTTATAGAGGAACCTAATGAAGAACAACAGAACCAAGTCCTGCTTCACCCACAGATATTAGACAAGAGGGTATCAAGCCTAAGAAGCCTGGGAGGAAACTAGCATCTCTAAACAAATGAACAATTCCGAGCTTGCCCCCCAAGTAATTATCTTGCCTCTGCTTAATAAGATTCTTAGGACCCTGTGTGGAACTGATGCCAACAATTTGATTTGAGTGCTGATGGCCAGAAAATAGAGGCAAGTTTGAGGCTCTAGAAACATGCATACCCCAAACAAAAATATAATATTCCTGAAACAGCAAGGGGGGCCAGATTGCAGCCAAGGCCCAGCAAATGATGTCAGTTCAGGAGTATGTGTTGGCATCTTGGGCAAGAATTGCTGTAAGAGCCATGAAGCCCAAGACCAACTCATCTTCCGTTCCTACTTCCGTGGAGGCCTGTTTGCTGCAGACTTCTGGTATCAGGTGGTATGTAGTCCACGCAGACCTCTCTCTGCAGATGGAATGGCCCGGTTCCCCCGCAGGTCTGTGCGGGCCACACCTGGGTTCCTGGCACTCCCAGGAGAGTGACTTCTCTCCTCCTGTTACCAGCCTGTCTTCTCCCATCCCCAGGACTAGAAGATAATGTTGTGCCCCGAATGTGTTAAAGGGGATAAGAAAATGATGAAAAGATTTATTATAATGGGAGAGAAAAAGCAACACATTTTGGAGACCAGAATATGTCACCCAAAATATGCCAACTTAAGCAGTGTTATCATTTTGATCTGAAGGCAGCCGGGCAGAAGGAGACAGAGAAATGTTTTCTTCTTTCCTGCTATTGGCCAAAAAATAGGACAGTAATATATACGAACCCCCATCCTACCAGGACAAATGGTAGAAAGTACATAAATTAGCATTCATCTTAATAATTACTGGACTGTATCCTAACATCTTCAGTGTCTCCTGATGCCTTGAGTCAGATGTACTGTTTAGCTAATAGAAAACAATTAGTTTTGATTTTGTTTTAATTAATAGAATTTTTGGAGCAGTTTTAGTTTGCAGAAAGTACAGAGTTGCCATGTCCTCCTCTAGTTTCTTCTGTTATTAACCTTCTACTTTAGAGTATGGCACATTTGTTACAATCGATACATCACTGTTGATACATTGTTAACTAAAATCTATAGTTTATATCTGGATCATTCTTTGTGTGGGACATTCTGAGGGTTTTGTTGTTGCTGCTGGGTTTTTTTTGTGGTACCAGGAACTGAACCCAGGAGCGTTCTGCTACTGAGCTATATTAGCAGCCCTTTTTGTTTTTCATTTTGAGACCATGTTTCACTAAGTTGCCCAGGCTGGCTTTGAACCTGTGATTCTCTTGCCTCAACCTCCTTGCAAATGGTGGGATTATAGGGACTGGGGATTTAGCTCAGTGGTTAGAGTGCTTGTCTTGCAAGCACAAGGCCCTGAGTTCAATCCCCAGCACCAAAAACAAAAACAAACAAACAAAAAAATGCTGGGATTATAGATATGTGCCACCACTTCTGGCAAGATTTGTCATTTCATAGATCAAGTTTTTTTTAAATGCTGAATAATATCCCATTGTCAGGAGGGAGCGGTTTATGTATTCTTTCACCTACTGAAAGATACCCTTGGTTACTTCTATGTTTTGGCAATTATGAATAAAGCTGCTAAAAACAAACAAAAAAGAGAGGAAGACTTGGCCTCCTCTGACTTCTTTACCCTCTTATACCCCCTGACTTTTTACACCTAAGGCCAGAGCTCTTGCTTATACTTGGGGCCAGTTCAGTTGCATTATAGGCTAACAGGGCGTTGTGTGGGCTGATGTCCATTTGTGACATGGTCTCAGATGAGAAAATGCATTCCGAGTTCCAGGCTGCCAGCTTAGACTTTTGGAGCCCAACCCACTGGGGAGCGAGAGGCGGGAGACACTGCGTTGAGGGCTTGTCCCCAGGTTGCCCTGTGCCCAAATGAAGTGGCACCAGTGCCCGTGTGTTCTTATTTCCTAAAACTCGTGCACAGTAGTATTTCTGTATCTATGGGTCTGACCAAACAAAAGTAAAAATGATCCCAGCAAACTTGGAATTGGGGGTCATGTGAGATAGCCAAACTAGATGATTCTGTGATGTGTGCACGGCACAGACCCCTTTGGTGACGGTCCCTGATGGCGTGGTAGCTGCTGGGTTCATTCACCAGAGACTGTGTGAGGGAAGCAGCCTGCAGTGGAGCGCAGGGTGTCTCTGGGGGTGTGTTTTTCAGTCATCAACAGCTTCCACATGGTGTTTATGTCCTTAGCTTCTGGCATTCGGGGCATGTGGATGAGGTCATCCACTCGGGCCCATTTCCTGAGTGTTGATCGTTTTGTGACACAGAGACCAGCTTCTTCTTTTCTTAGAGAGAGCCTTTAAGCCTCCATGCTTCCTGCCTGGCTCCAGGCCCATCGCCCAGCCCTCCTTCCTCCCACCCGCTTTCCCCAGAAAGTTCTCTTTTCGTTGTGGAAAATTACACATTCACAAACTGTGTTTCTTTCCTCACACTAAGCATATTCCCACACAGAGACCGAGTCTGGAATGATCTCATGGGTGAATCATGCCATTATCCGGCTGTTTATAGGAGCTGCCTTTAGACAAAGATTTTGGTGTAAGCTACATTAAGACCCCTTCATTGTCTGCCAGTTGCTCTTGTGGGGACGGCTTATCCATGCAGTGCTAAGTGTGAGGAGGCAGACTTCTAGGCTAAAAGCTGCTTTTGATTTCACTTTTCTCCTGTCAACTGTGGGGCTCGTTCATTGACTCTAAGCCTCTGAGTGTAGTAGCTCTCTGCTGTGAAATAAGCAAGCCAGCCTCATCCAAGATGGCAGCCACTTCCTGAAGCAAGCCAGTCTCATCCAAGATGTCAGCTACTCTCTGAAACAAGCCAACCTCATCCAAGATGGCAGCCAGTCCATGTCTGAAGAGGCCGTGTGTTAGTCAGCATTCTGTTGCTGAAACAATGCTAGAGACACTCAGTTTAAAAAGAGAAAAAGGTTATTTTGGCTCACAGTTTTAGAAGTTTTAGTCCACAGTCTGTTGGCCCTATTGCTTTTGGGCCCGCGATGGGGCAGTACATCAGAGTCGGAGTGTGTGGCAGAGCAAACTCTACCTCATGGCTGGGACTCAACAGGAGAAAGGAAGAGGAGGGACCCAGGATCCCAATATCCCCTTTGCAGGCACACCCCTTGACCTAAGGCTTCCTAGTAGGCCCTACCTCGTGCAGGCTCCTTTAGCAGTGCCACAGGCTGGGGACCAAACCTTTACTACATGGACCTTCCAGATCCAAAGTATGGCAGGCAGAAGGAAATAGGGCTTCTTCAGCTGAGATAAATACTTCTGTCATGGGGTTCTAGTGAGTGTGTAATCTCTTAATTAAAATTAGTTCACAAGTGGTATTTCCTTTCCTAATCCAGCTCTCAAGTTTTGCTTTCTGTGCAGCAAATCTCTCTTTTTGAAGGATCTAGAAATCCTGTTAATATTTAATTGGCTCTTAAATTATTTACACATCAAAGTATTTGAGCTATTGTTGTCCTTTAAAGAGCGAGTGCCCTGTGGAGATCCTGGCTGGTGTTCCAAGGTCTTAAACTTAGGGTGCCATTAAAGAAATGGTCATGGTTAGAAGTTAGGACAGCCTCATCTTGGAAGCAGAAAACCTTGAAACCTAGTTATTTGGATCACACACACTTTTTCCATCTACTTTGTAGGCGTAAATTATTAGATCGTATTTTAAAAAGAGTTATATTGGTTCATTAATCATCCTCCCAAAGGAAAGAGCTGTAGTTTGAACTTCTTGCTATCTAATAGGGAATCTTGTTTTCACATCAAAATCAATTCTGCGCATTACAGCTCAGTGAGCTGCCAGCTGGGCCTTTGCCAGTAAGCCACAGAAGAAGAAATGAAAATTATTTTGCCTTTTATAAAAGATGAAGTCAAGTATTGGCCATTTTATGGTTAATCATGACCTAGGTAATCTCCTTTGAGCCCCGAGATATCTAGATTGTCTATCTGCTTTGATAGATGACTTCACAGTGCTGAACCACGTATGTTTGCTCTATGCCCCAGAAGCCAAGCCTAAGACAGGTCCAGGGGTTTCCTGCCATGAAGCTGCAGGCTTTTGGGGAGAGCTGCGTCCAATGAATGGTGCTGTACTGTGAAGGGTGCTGCACCCCCAAATAACCCACCTGTTGTTGTCCTCCTTGCTATGTGGTGTCTCCCCAAATATTCTTGCATCTCCTATTGTAGCCGCTCCTCCACGCCCACCCTTCCTGAGCTCTCCAGCCACTCCCCTGCCTGCATTGGCCAGTTTCAAACATCAGACTTGCGCTGGGTTTCCAAAATGGACTTGTCACCTACAGCCTCCGCAGAAGTCATCAGACTGACACAGAATGAACTGGCTGTGGTGGCACACACCTGTACAGAACCTGGGAGGCTGAGGCAGGAGGATCGCTTTGAATTCAAGGCCAGCCTGAACTATGCGGTGAGACCCTGTCTCAAAAAAAAAAAAAAAAATTGCACAGAATGAGAAATGAGCTCATATAGGGAAATGAGTCTAAGCCGCAGGATCACCCAGATCTGTGGGAGATGGAACTGAGCACAGTTTTGGACAGTACCCACACATGGTATTGGCACATGCCTCTTCCGTTTTTAAAAGGAGATGGACTATAAATAAATTAATATTTGAACTCTCCATGTATCTGGAAAAAAGTAATACTCTAGGTGTTTCAAAAAAGTTGAAAAGTCCAGCTGCAATTCACTTTTAATGACTTTCCACTGAAGCCCCACAGTCTCTAGCTCCGTCTCCTGGTACAGGACGGTGAATGCGGGCATGTGAGCCAGCAGATATTTTTCTTTCCATAAGCATTTTGTGAGAATTCAGAACAGTGATCTTAGAAAACATCAAGATTTTATCTCCATTCCACTGGGACTTCTTGATTCTTTTTCAGTGGAGTTTTTACAAGATTTTTTTCCGGGCGAATCTGCACCACTCCAGGTTCCTTTCTGTAGGCCCCTCTGACTCTTCCAGCCTCTAAGACGTGGGACCCCAGAAGCCGTGCTGCTCTGGCTTGTTTTGCGCTCACACATAAGACCTGAGAAGTTATCTGTAATACTAGGGGGCACAATGTGAAAGTGGTCTTATTATGTAGGTCAAATAAGGCCCCCAAAAGGGCAGTTTCTCATGGTTTATGTTAATATCAGGTTTCAGTGACATTTATCAGAGCACTTAGCTATGAAAAATCAACTGAGAAATTTGCCAGCCTCTTTGGGAAAGATGTATTTCTCAGATCCTGGCTGTCTTACTGTACATAAACTTGGTGAGGGAAAAAACCTAACGTCTATCAAAAGTGGCTTGAGTGAGCCCTGTTGCATTTTCTGTGAGAGGTGTGTGTGTGTGTTTGTATGTGTGTGTACAAGTGGACTCTTTAATTCATACCCAACAGGTGGTAGTCTGAAGCCAGGGACAACTTCCCCTGAATCTGAGGGGAAGAATGTATGGAAAATGTGTCCCCTGCCATCACGCAGCAGTCAGTGTCCTAGAAAGGTTGTGACATTTGTTGCAGGTGGCAGTAGATTTTTGAAGTGTGGATGTCGTGGATACAAGTGCACCTGGTTCAGTGTGCAAGAAACAGGTCGTTCTTTTCTTCACCTACTTAACACAAACTGTTAGCTCCTCTTGTTCAGAGCTAAAAGGATGTTCAAATTCAGGCATCCCAGCACCCCACCCCACCCCTTGTTGTGTGACGGAGGCCGGACCCTGCAGTGCTCACACAGGCTCCCTACTGTGCCCTGGTGCTGCCAACACCCCCCCCAGAACCCCTCCAGGCCCAAAGACCCGCTGCCTTGCGCCACATGGGTTTTGCTGGCAACCCTGTTTGAGGGGTGCTGGTGGAGTGCCGAGTATGGGGACCCCATGGCCCTCGTTTCCTTCCCCACTAGGGGAATCATGCTGTGCCCGCTCCACCTGCTGGGTCCTGCTCTGGGACACCTGGGAGAGGCCCTTCAGTGACAGATTTAGAGGGTAAACATCGCCTGACGCAACAGCCAAGAAATGGCCAGGCCGCCAGCCAGGAAGAAAACTGGGGGACAGATCCGGGTCATACGTCTATTATATGTGACCATATTGTCTTGCCACGGGAAGTCATCAATTAATGGCAGTCTGTGCAAAGTCCTGACATTCACTAAAACTTAGTCCAATATGGTAGTCACTAGCCACTGTGGCCATTTACATTTAATTTAAATTGCACTTGATTAAAAACAGGCTTCCTCAGTCAGCCGGTCACATCTCAGGTCCTCACTCAGTTGCCATGTGCAGCCAGTGACTGCCACGTGGGACAGCCCCCGGTCCCGAGCCATGTGTGATTCTGGTGCAGTCCAAGGTGGACCTGCTAGTCTTCCTTTCTTCTTCCTAGACTGGGCCCTCGCTGTTTAGAAAGTAGTGCGATGTAAGTCGGAAGCCAGCGGGAGGTTTAGACTCCAGCGAGTTGCACTAGTTCTCCAGAGGGGCTGCTGCAGTAGGTGTGGGGGAGCCTTGCCTAGCTCCTTTCTTTCATGTGCTCCCAAGTGTCCCAAAGCACTTGGACAGTCTTCTGGGTCTACAAGTCCCTGTTCTTTAATAGGCCTTGTGGTTCAGCTCAGGGAGAGGAATCTTGGATTTATATAAGCACACACAATATAGTTTTTGCTGCAGATTCAGTTTATGCCCCCCGGGGAGGCACCAAGAAGCGGAGTGTGGGAAGAGGCCGCGTAGGCTGCTTCTGTTAACTGTGCATGTGTAGCAGTGTGCAGACCTAGCTGGGGCAAGGCCGTCCCGGGGCCTCGCGAGCCTCGGGGTGCTGTGAGCTATGAGCAAATTGAAGGCAGGGGAAGAGGGGCACGACGGAAAACACTCAGCTTCCACGCCACCTCTGTAAGCCAAGACAGCAAGGCAGGCAGACCGCCACCTCTCAGGAACCCCTTCAGGGCCTTCACGTGTCAGCCGTTGCACAGATAGTGTAGAAAGGGGGCACTTCCTGCCTGCGCGAGCACTGTGTCGGGGAGCATTCTTAATGCAGGCTTACTTTAAAACTCCTGATCTCCTCGGCCTTCTCTCCCCCAAAAGTAAAAGCAGTTCTCTGCTTTTGTATTCATTTCAGCCCCAAATAACAGTCTCCGTCTGGCAAGATGGAGACAGGAGATTGTTTGGAGGTGGGGGTTTGAGTGCAGATGTGCCGGGCTTGGGTTTGGGGAAGGAGGAGTGTGTGGGCCTGGGCTGGAGGTCCGTGCTAACCCCAGAGCTGGCTGGCTGTAGTAGCTCTGCTGGGGTCCCGCCCCTGCTCTGTAACCGGCACGGGATTTCTGCCGCATCACCGTGTTCAGCTTTGCATTGTGGGCCTCCCCCTGTGAGTGCACTAGTGTGTTCAGTGTCTCCAGCATGCATTGCTTTGGGGGGTCTTCGGGGAATCTCCCCGGGTAGCTCACACAGCAGGTGGAGCCATTGGTCGATGGTCCAGCGGGTGTGGACTGTTCCGAGGTGCCGTGGCCTCACTGAGCCCTGCTGTCCTCTAGCCTGTGGGTTTGAGGTCAGTACACTGTGTTTGCAAAGTGATTTAAGTAATCCTGGATGTCACAGCCCTCGGGGAGCAGGGTCCCATCAGTGAAAAAGCTCAAGCCATCTGTAAGTCCTGCTGCTCAGGTGCATACTCTGCGATTAACCAAAGTCATTTACATACCTAGAGACTGAGTGGGGAAATGGGAGAAATGCTGACTAAAATAAGAATGTCCAAGGGGGGGAACCCTATAAAGTTCGAAGGCTGTGGGATGGGCTGGTTGGTGGCTTTTGTTCTGCATGGCTTCGGGGTCATTGGAGCATGGCAGTGCCATGGCCTCCCGAGGAGACTGCTTTAAAAAGGCAGCACTTCCTGGGTGCAGCAGGTCTGCGCTTATTTTGAAAACTACCCCAAATTGCCCCTGCATCGTGCTTGGGATGCCCGTAGACAGGGTGGTGGCAAAATGGAATCAGAGACATGCTCTTTGTCCTCTGTTCTGGACAGTGGCCTTTGTTTTCCTCTTCTCCCCACTCACGACTTTGTCTCCTTTTTGCTGCTTGTCTTTGGCCCAGGTCCTGTACTAACACAAAATATCTAGGGGTACAAGCCAGACAGCAGTCGGTCATCAGAGACACCCCCCCCACCCAGGTGATCCTAGTAAGCCACGAAGGTTGGGGAATTCCTGTAAGGCAGAGGACTGACCTCTGACAGAGTGAGCAGTTCTACTTGTGCACAGTCACAATGACCCTGTCCTGCATCTCCGAGGTACCAGAAAAAGCAAGAGATGCAAAATCAGTCCCTGGCACCTACCATCCTGGTGACCTTAGCAGGCCATTTACCTCCTCTGGGCCTCAGTCTTTTCCTTTGTAAAATGGGCCAACAGTAGTCATATTACAGGGTCATCTTAATGAACCAAAACAATGATGCGTGCAAGTCTTCGGGAATTGCACAGTGCTGTAGAAATGCTTGTTGTTATTGCGGGGGATTATTCTTTTATAGAAAGATGTTCCTTTCCTGGGTGGCTTGGCAAGGGGCGACAGTTTTGGGGTGACTATTGTGGCATTCATCCTTTCATCACCAGTGACAAACCCGATGATTGCTGAGGACATTTATTTCTCCTGTTTGATAAAGGAGAGGGGCCACGAGAGGTGGGCTGACCAGCTTACAGCCCCCAAGCCCCACTGCCCCCAGCACTAGGAAATGGTCCCTGGCTTCTCGCTGACTGGTCATCTCTAAGGACACGGAGCTCCCTGAGGTGGAGAGGACATCAGGAAACCATTGCTCCTGAGCCCCGCTTCCCCCTTCAGTCTGTTGAGTTGGATTTCATTTGTGTCAAAGTGAATAAAACAAGACAGTGTTGCTCCCAGACGTCACTGCCAAGCCCCCAGGGAAGGGCAAGTGGACGCCCCACCTACAGGACCCGCTTGTTCGTTTGGTGTGTGACTGTGGTGTCGCCTGCAATGAACGTCATCGAAGCTCTTTGGGTACACACCAAAGCATTCTCTCTGCCTTGTCCTCAGGGACTTGAAGTTGGATGGAGGGAGACAATCAACAGGCGCCATGAGCTTGAAAGAGATCATTGGTTTGGAAGGTGTGGAGCTGGGAGCTGACGGGAAGGTAAGGCTGCAGGCCCCAGTCCCCGAGCTCATGCAGACACCACGGTTGTCAGGGAGCACAGGCAGCAAGGCCGACGTGGGCCTGCCCTGTGAAGAGGGACAGATTGCCAGGCATGTGATGCCAGCCCACCCAGCTCCACCGGATGCAGGTGAAACCCACCCAGCCATCGATGCAGTAGCAGCTTGGTGGGGGCTCCCAGGGCATGCATCTTACTCTCCTATACTGTTTACAGCTGAATGTGCAACACTTTCAAGTGCTCCACACACTCATGCAAGCACCCACTCATGCACGTGCCAGATGGAGTGCTGGTTCCAACATCCACTAACGGTGGTGTCAGCTAGACACGTTCCAGTTGTCCAAAAAGCGTTTGGCTTCTTATGTCCCAAGAAGCCAGCCATCCCTCAGCCTTCCATGGTGACCACCATGAAGCACAGCCGTTGTATTCCTCCCCATTTGCAGTGAGGCAAGCTACTGGGTTGGAGTCTGAGGAGTGAAAATTCAAAGATGAACTTGACTTACAAGTGCTGGTTGCGGGCAATTCCCATCAACCCTTGCAAAGCCTGTTTCTCTGGGGAAACTGTCCTGGCATAGTTTGCCTTGGGATGAGGCTGCTGGGTGGTGAAGGACCTTCATCCTTCTCAGCCCTGGGCAGCGGGTCACGTCTGTGCCTAAGTGACACGATCCCAGCGCAAGGTGAGGTAAAGGAAATGCACTTGCCTCATCTTTCTTCCCAAAGGGCAGGTGCTGAACTGGGAACAAGGGGGACGAAGGCAAGCATAAACAGCCCCGCCCAAGGTGTGGAATCCACCCTTCCCAGAGACTCTGGGGCCTGATGTGTCCTAGAATTCTGCATTTGGTGGTTTATAAAGAGCAATACAGTGTGCCTCGTGTGTTACACAGCACCCCAGCCAATTCTGAGACCATGCTTTGTCCACTATGTTAATATTTCTGCCATGTAACAGAAACAGTTAAAACTATACATCAAGTCTGTTCAGGTGGGGTTGACACAGATTTGGCACAAGCAAGGGCCAAAATTTGTTTCATGTTTCAGATCTTACTGGATTTAATTGCACACTTTTAAAAAGTAGACCTGAACTTGGGGTTGCAAAATAGCTTGGTCAAAACACAAACCTAGCATTGCCTGGAAATAATGACAGGTTGGTTTATCTATCTTCACCTTTTAGACGGTCTCTTATACCCAGTTTCTGTTACCCACAAATGCCTTCGGAGCCCGGAGAAACACCATAGACTCCACCTCCTCCTTCTCCCAGTTCCGCAACCTGAGCCACCGCAGCCTCTCCATCGGCCGGGCCAGCAGCACCCAGGGCAGCCTGGACACCGGTAATCTCACCTGGGGGGTCTGGGAAGCTGGTGGGAGGCACCTCGCTTTGTAGCGCAGATTGGGTCTCCCCCGTACGGGCTGGAGGGCAGGGCCCACGGGCAGTGACTCTGGCTCCCAGCCAGGTCCAGGTGGTCTGTCTAGTAGACGCCTCAGCTGCCAAGCCAGTAAGGTCCTGCCAAGGCCACCTGCACCAGGCAGAGGTGGCTGGATTCCCCAGCTCCTCACTCACCGTTCATGCAGCTAGGTGCCATGTGGTCATGCTGCTCAACTTTGGCCCCTCCCCCCAGACAGTTGGGCCCTGAAGTGCACGATCAAGGTGAGAATTTCTTTGGTGGTTATTATCATTTGGGGCAAGCAGAGTGGCCACCAAAAGATGTTTGCAGACTCTGGCTTTACCCACCCAGACCTTGTTAAGAATTAGGACAACGGCAAAAATTAAAAGGCTGGGCTCCATCATAAGATCCCCCTGCCTCAGCCTCCCAGAATGTTGAAATTATAGGTTTGAATCACCATGCCTGGCTTATTGTGCCATCTTTGTAGGCATTGGCATGAGGGCAAAAACTCTTTAAGAGGCAGCATTTTTTCTGCTGTCAGAAATAATTCCTAAGGCACGTGAATTTCTCATGTCACGCCAGCCTCTGTCCCCGTGTCCCAGCCACCTGTGGTCCGTCACAGCTCTGTGTGCTGCTGGCTGTTGTGGCACACTGTGTCACGTGCGAGGCCTCTCAGCCTCTGAGATCCCAGGAGAAGTTGGGGCTCTCCCATGTCGGGGAGATTAGCGTGTAATTTTGTGAAATAGAAAAGAGTGGCAGAATAGTGAGAAAGTGCTGAATCCTTGTGCGGGGGGTCTGCACCTTGTCAGCACACAGGGACGTGTCCCAAGCCACATGCAGTCTCCAGTCTATCTTTAGCAGCTGTGCTTGGCATCCTCCCAGCTGCCTCTGTCTCAGAGGACCCAGGGCCCCTGATTGTCATTTTCACGTCATCTTCAGGTAGTGACCTGGGAGACTTTATGGACTATGACCCGAATCTCCTAGACGACCCCCAGTGGCCTTGTGGCAAGCACAAGCGAGTTCTGATCTTTCCTTCATACATGGTGAGTGGCGTGGAGGGCTGGGTGCTTCGCTTATCCCCCAAAGGCGGCGTGCTGGCGTTCAAGGCTCTGCCTGGGTCTGCACCCTGAGGGGTTACCAGGAGAGAATGGGATTCTGCTGGGCCGGGACCTCCCTCTCTGTGGGGGCGCCTGGGTTCACACATCCACAGACCCCATGGGGACAGCCCCGGCCCATGCCCAGAAGCACCAAGTTTGATTCCAGGTCTGTCTGGGTCCCCGTGGAGACTGCAGGCCTCCACGTGCGGTGGGAGCAAACAACTGGCACTGGGCTGGGGGTGAGAGTTATCTCTGGGGAAAGCAAAAGTAGGACACTATGAGTGTTAAACACAAACACTTTTCCTTGCTGTTTTTATTTCATGGGCTCTTCCCGTTTTTCCTTTTGTGTCATTTTGGTTTCTGCTTTTGGCCGACCACCTTTCCCACTACTAAGAGCTGCCACTTCTCCAGACACCAGGGTGCAGGGGCCTGCGAGGGTCCCATGTCGCGTCTTTGGGCAGACAGACCTGTGCTGATTCCGAGCGAAGCATAGCACTGGCTGCTGCAGGGGCAGGGGAGGCCCAGGCATCAGCCCAGAAAGCCCACCATCCTGGCACAGGTGGGTGCTCCTCCTCAGGTTCCCTCCCTCTCGTGCTGAGCCAGAGTTCCCACTGTGGTCCTCGTGACTGTAGATGCCAGAGTGCAGACCATCCCCACACTCTGAAAAGACAGCTGATCTGCACTCAGCGTGTAGCGGTTGTCAGACACCAGGCAGCACTTGGACCCTTGCTGGTGACTTTCTGCGTAGATCCTCTTATACCTTGGCGTAGTTCGCATATCACTCTGATTCGCCACACTGAGTCAGAATGAATTCCCAAAGGCATTTAGTATAAAACAACTCCTACTCCTCATTCTTCCCCACTTAATCCCTCAGCTCTTAACACAGAGAGCTAAACTATAGCCACGTGGGGTTACCTCTTTCCACTCTGACCTGCTCATTTGAAAAAGGGCTTATCCATCTTCCCCAGAGCCTAACACATAGTAAGCACTCAGTAAATGCGCAAAACCATACCCCGCTGTTCAGGAGGGCACACCTGAGAGGTTCCCCTGTATAAGAACAAGGATTCTTTTGGTGGCTCTCTGCTTTATTAAAGTTCACTTTATTAAGTAACTTCAGCAGGAAGCTGGGGCTCAAGGTCTGACAGTTGACAGGCAGGAGATGCGGCCGAGATCACAACTCCCAGAGGGCCCTGTTCCCTCCGGTTCCGTCCGACTGCCTGACCCGAGGGCAGGACTTGAGAATGGTTCTTTGGACTGGCAGTCAGGTTCACAGGTGACCAGGAGACGGCGGAGTTTGGTGGGAGCTCCTCGGGACAGGTCTCATTCGGTGACAACACTGACTGCCTCTTTCACAGGCCTGGTGTCAGGTGGTGCCAGATCCAGTCATGTGAGCTGTGAGGTTCTGGGCCAGAGTGTGTGCACATGCACATGTGCATGCTCAAATAACCCTTCCTCCTTGGCCAGTGTGCTAGGCGACTTGCCAAGTCAGCATCCACGTCCTGCGCTCCTCGTCTACGGATCATGTTTCGTTTCCTGGAGTCGGGTCTGTGGTCTGCTCCCTGGTAGGGCCTGTGTTCCAGACAGCACAGGAGCCTGCGTGAGCTGCAACTTCTGGGTCGGCTCTCCAAGATGCCAGCTCCTCCTGTTCTGGCCACTGACATTTGTACTTTGATAAAAGGCAGGAATAACTTTCGAGAGTGGTCATCTAAGTCGCCGACAGTGTGTGCATGTGAGAGAGACCCTCCCCTCAGTGCCCTGGAGGTGCAGAGAGGCAGGCAGAGATCAAGGGCTGTTTGTCAGGCATTTGCTCTGATCCTATAGGAGCAAGAGTGTGTTGGGTAATATAGAATTTGCACATTCAGCCAGTTTGGTTGAAGTCCTGCTCTGTGCCCAGGTGGGTCCTTCCTTCTCTAGTGGACAGCGAACCAACCACAATCCCCATTCTTGTCAATCTTAGTGAGTAGGGAAGTCAGTCAGTCAGCAGAAGACAAATCGCTGTGGTTGTAAGGAAGGAACTGTCCTGGAAGGGTGATAGGAGGTGACAGGGAGGATTGGGGTGGGCTCTCCCCACAGGGAAACCCTGCTGTGTCAAAGAGGTTGGCTTGGTGTAAAATGGCCCTTCCCTCTACACATGCACACACACGCACATGCAGGCCCCTCCTCCCCTCCAGGGTGGCCCTGAGCTCAGGAGCTGCACCTACAATAGGACTCCCACAGTCACCAGCAGCATAGCTGGCGGGTCCCTGGAGCCACGCAGCAGAGGCCCCCAGAGGGCCCAGTTCCAGCTCACTCTGCCCAGAGCTTGCTGCAGCCACCTTCTCCTGTGATGAGAGCAGACCTTCGCGACCACTCAGCCTCAGGGTCCTGCTGTCCTCTCCCAGCCTCCCCAGGCCCCAGGGCAGTCTCTGAGCTACTGTCCAGTGGGGATGTCCTGTTCGCACAGAGTTTCAGTCTCTGCAGAATCAGGCAACCTGCAGAGCAGCAAACTAATCCTTCCTCCTATCAAATCCCACAGCAGCCATATACGATGTAATTTATACACAATCACATGCACCCATTTAAGCACACAGTCTTGTGAATTCTCTAAGTGTCTCTCTGATCCAGACATGGGACATTTCTCTCCCCTGAGAAAGTGCCTCCTACCCCACCCTGCCCACCCCTCCTCTCTGCCACATCTCAACTTCTGGCTCTCTATTTAGTTTTGCCTGTTCTGAGAACACATGTAAATGAGGTCATAGGGTGTGCACTATTTGGGGGGGGGTCTTCCACACACCTTAATACCTACCTGTGAGATTCACCTGTGCTCATGTACTGGTAGTTTGTCTCTTCATTGCCGAGTGGTGTTGGATCCACACACACTCTCCACTCTCCTGTTGATGGACACTTAGGGGTTTCCATGTAGGGATGTTGGAAACACTGTGCTAACTTGTGTCTTTTTGTGGATCTTCATTGTGCTTGGGTAAATTAGCCAGGGGCAGATTTGAGCCAGGTGATATCAGCCATCCAGGGATGTGCATTTTCCTCAGCGTTTGTTCAGAGAGCGATGTGAAGATGCCACTCCACTTGTCACCACAGTCAGGGCATGCCTTAAGGGTGGAGGGTCCTAGGCGAATGCCCATCATTTGCAGCATGGAAGTGGCACCTTTCGAAAAGCAGCCTTGTACTCATGGTCACATCTCTATTTCTAAACTTGATCCACACAGGTCATTTCTATTTTTGTCCACTGTGAAAGAGCAAAGGTGAGAGATTGAACTTGAAAAAGACAACTTAAGGGGGCAGGTGTGGAGAGCAGGTCGCAGCTGCCCTGTGGTCCGGCCTTCGCACCTTTAGAAGGTGACCATGGTCATGCTTGGTGTTGAGCGCCTGCTGCACACAGGTTCTTGTAGGGCCTCACCGGGGCGGCACGGGCAGGCACCCTGAGTCACCGCCGGATGTTCTGGGCCCCGTGTACCACCCAGTGAATAATTGGAGCCTTACTGGAGACTGCTTACTCATCAGAACCTGGCAGCTCCCACATTGGTAGTGGCTTTTTCTCTCCTCTTATGGGCACGGAAAGCAATTAAGAGGAAAAAGCAAGGGAGAGAGCTGAGGTGATGCCAGCAAGCTAACGCTGTTTGAATGGATCTCTGGATCCCTTTCTTTCAGAGAGGAGATCCCTCTCTCACTGCTCAGACGTCAGAGAGACACGCGACGAGCGCCCTGCATGGTATCGGTAGGAACACAGCTCCAAGAGCACTGGTTGGGTGGTCGCTGTGACAAAGCGCCTCTTCTTGTATATACTTCATACTGGTGTCCAAGTCCCCATCAAGCCCTCCCTGCACCCCTGCATTCCCCGGGGGTTGTAGGAGTTGCTCTTTGAACTGGATTTTTTCAGCAGTGTGAGCTGCTGAGCAGAAGCAAATAAGACTCGGCCCCGTGTATGTATAATTTTTGGTGTCTGTATCAGTTTGTTTCCACGGGAAGTTGTGTTGATAGCTTAGGCAGCTTCCTACCTGCAGGATGGATAATGCCAGGTCCCTTCTCCTTTGCAAGATCTTTGCAAGGTCCCTTCCAGGCCCCTGGGTTTCACCCTGCCTGAAGCTTCCTCCCTTGGGGGGCCTTGGGCGGCTCTAAGACAAGTAATGGTGTGTGATCAAAACATGGCCGAGGCTGGGGATTTAGCTCAGCGGTTAAAGTGCTTGCCTTGCAAGCACAAGGACCCGAGTTCGATTCCCCAGCACCAAAAAAAAAAAACATGGCCGAGACTAGGAGGGCTCGTCGGGAACCCAGGCGGCAGCTGAGCAGCACAGCTGCAGAGGCCTA
This sequence comes from Hystrix cristata, assembly GCA_004026905.1. Lineage (NCBI taxonomy): Eukaryota > Metazoa > Chordata > Mammalia > Rodentia > Hystricidae > Hystrix > Hystrix cristata. The sequence goes on along the minus strand of PVJO010000812.1, from coordinate 102,428 downwards.
CCGGCTTTAGGTGTAAGTGTTGAATTAAAATGCCTCAAGCCAGGCCAGGTGGAACTTGCCTGTGATCCATGTGCTTGGGAGGCTGAGGCAGGAGTATCCCTGCAAGTTCAAGGCCCGCCTGGGCTACATAGCAAGACCCTGTCTCAGAAACACTAAGAGCTGCAGATACCTTCCTGTGCTGTGGTGGTGATGGCAGGGGTGGGGTGTTTGTTCCTTTGTGGGGGTTTTTCGGAAATTGCATTATTAGATACAATTTGCATACCATACACAGTTCACCTCTTTAGTCTGCAGTTCACTGGTTTTTAGTTTCATAAAGTTACGTGGCCATGACCACAATCAATTTTAGAACATTTCCATCATCCCCAAAACGTAGTCCCCTCCCCTGTGCTGTCGCCCTGACCCCACACTGCACAGGCCTCGGCGTGCGCTCTGTGCTTGCCTCTCCCTGCCAGTGGAGTGTGTGGGCTGTGCCTTTGTGTCTGGCTTGCTGCAGGTAGCCTTACGTTTCCAGGGTCATCCACACTGTAACATGTATTGGTATTGTAGTTTTTGATCATTCTTTTCTTGTAAAGAGTCCCAAGAGTATCTATTCCCTTTCTGTGTATTCTCGGAGGTTTCTGGTGATCAGTTTGTGACTTTCTTTTTTGAGGCCGGGTCTAGCCAGGCTGGCCTCAAAGTCATGGCAGTCCTCCTGCCTCAGCCTCCTGAGTGCTGGGATAATAGGTGTGCACCACTGTACCCAGTTTCAGATCATGATTTTGAACATGACATGCCCCCTGGCCACTATTGAAGAAACACACATGTAAAGGCACATCCGAAAACCATCCGGGGCGTGAGAAGCTGCCACATCCACCCAGTGTCACTACCCTAGAAGTTCTGGCTCGCAGAGGAGCAGCCAGCAAACTCACACCACCTGAAAAGCCACACAGCAGCATAAACCTAAACCGTTTCACGTCAGTAAGGGGAAGGAGGGAGAGTCGGTCCAGGGAATCCAAGGGGTAGAAACTGGAGCACATGCAGCCCCATGCTCATTCCCATGGTTTCCTTGTGCTCCCAGAAAATGGATGAAATGCACAGGATGGCTGAAACGCCCATCTGTTGGTGGTTAGACAGATTTAGTCCAGGGCTAGCCTGCATAATCACCTGAACAAGCCCAGAGTATCTGCTTTCCCAGAGCCCAGCTGGGCTGGAAATGCTGCTGGCTGTCGGACAAGTGCAGCAGAAGCAGGAGAGCCCTGATTCTGCAGGGCTCCCCGAATCACAGCCTCGTCTTCCTGCCTTTCACAGCTGTGGCAGGGAAACTGAGGCACAGAGAGGCTGCATGCCTGCCCCGGGTCTCCAGCTAGCCACCCCAGGGGTGTAAGAGCCCTGGAACTTTCCTGCCTCGGGTGGAGCTCTCTGACCCCCAGGGCAGCAGCAGTCTGCGGTGAGAGAGCTGAGCTCGCCAGGTCAGATTCCCATGGAGAGGGGACAGAGGCGGCCAGGTCCTGGAGCGGAGCCTCAGCTCTGTTTTCATTAGACCTGCACCCGTCAGCTCTGAGCCTATTGTTCTTCTCCAGGACCAGCGCCAGGGCACGCAGACCGCCAGCCCCACCCTGCACAGCGGGTGCCTCGGGCTAGGCTGGGGCCCAAGTTCAGGTCCTTGGAGACCCCTCTCTCATGATGAGTCAAGGCTGGACTCATCTCCACCGTGGACATGGTGGACTCTTCTGTCGGGGCAGTTAAGGTGTGGTCTTTTCCTGTTGGAGGTGTTCAGGGGTGCCCACCCCAATCCTGGACCTTCATGACTCTGCTTCCTGTCTCCTGGGGCCAGGCTGGGCCTCTCTGGATATTTTGGGCTTGGGATGGCCTCCTGCTCCCAGCTGACCTTTCCCTTTTCCTCTTTATGCAGCTGTGCCGGGCAGCTGCGAGAAAGCACATTCAAGTGACCTCTCCCTCTCCAAGAGTGCAGCGGCTGCCTCTGCAGAATACAGGCACCGCGGCCTGCTGTCGGCCGCAGCTGCGCCAGGAGGGGCCCTTCATCAGGCAAATGCCAGGGCCCAGAATTACGTGGCAGTGAACACAGCCTGTCCCAGATCAGGAAGGAGCCACAGCCTGCGTCACTGGCCCTGTGATATATAGTAACGTGCCATGGAAAAGGCCAGGCACTGCAAGTTTGTATCTAACTTGTACAGTCGGATCAGTAGATGAGTTTCCAAGCCTGAGAGAGTGACTGGCAGAGGGCTGCTGATGCCAAGCCTGCAGCTCAATCTCCTAGGGTTACAGGGTGACCCATCTAGTACCAAGACTCTGGGCCACGTACACCCTGAGCATGCGTGTGAGGCCTCAGCCAAGTGGAGGTCTAGAGGCAGACTGTCACCTGGCGGCTGCCCACTCAGCATCTCCATTGAGTGTCACATGCAGCTGAGGGTAAGCAGGACATGGAGCAGTCCTGCAGATCTGGTGTCCCAGGGCCATCAACAAGAAGCAGGTAGTGGAGAAGCCACAGGAAGAAGCAAGGCCCAAGTGCATAAGCACCGTGCACACAACTGCCCGAACACCACTCAGCAGAGCTGGGTTTAAGCCCCCGTTCACTCCTGGGTCTGTCCTTTCCCAGTGAACCACAGCTCAGAGAAGCGGGGACAGGACAAGACTAAAGAGAGAGCTGTCACAGCAAGCAGAAGCAGCAGGGAAAGAAGACACCCATTAAGGCCTCCCTCAGGCTAAGGCAGACCTGGGGTTGGTGTGGGGTCGGCGTGGGGCCGAGGGCTTAGGTCAGAGGCCAGCAAGGCTGTGTGCCAGCACCGTTAGGGGCAGGCCACTGCTGTGGGCAGAGCTATGTCCCCAGGAGATGTCTTTACATTGCGTCCTTGCTCAGAAGTAGGGTCATTACAGATGAAAGCAGTCAGGATGTGGTCAGACTGGTGTGGCCCTCCCAGTCCAACATGATTGTGTCCACATAAGAAGGCAGAGACCCAGAGACAGACAAAGGGGGGAACATCATATGAAGGCAGAGCCAGAGGTTGGAACGATGCATCCAGGACAAAGCCAGGAACCGCTTGGGACCACTTGGGATAATACCAGGAACTCGGAAAAGCAAGGGAGGTTTCTACCCAGAGACAAAGCAACAGCAGATTCTATTTCAGAGGAGCGCGGCCTCCTGACACCTGGGTCCCAGGCTTCTGGCCCTGGCACTGGGAGGTGACATACCCAGGTTGGGGCAGCTCGTTACAGCAGCCGTGGGAAGCTGATATAGTCACTTCCAGCACCATGTGCTCAGACTGATGAGGACAGTCAGTGTCTTGCAGTGCCTTGTGTGGGAAGTCGTGGGTTGGGCATGACTTGGGCATAGTCAGTACATAGATCCTTAAAGAGCAACCTGTCTTGCCTCATCTGTTACAGACCACAGTCATTGACTATGTGAAGCCCTCAGATCTCAAGAAGGACATGAACGAGACCTTCAAGGAGAAGTTTCCTCACATTAAGTTAACGCTCAGCAAAATAAGGAGGTACAGGTGGCTCTTATCACCTCGAACTCTCCCCTGCATCCCCTCCCAGCCTGCTCAAAGCTTCCGCTTTGTACGAGAGCATTTCATGTTAGCTGCATGCAGCCTGCGAGTTCAGTAAGATTTGTATTCCAGAAACCCAGAACGAACAGGCAGCACCCACGTCTCTGCTTTCCCTCATGTAGGCCGAGCAGAAGAGAGGTGGCATCGGACGATGAGATGACCTCCCCCACAGTTGCCTCGCAGGGGGGACAGCAAGGACCTGTCTTTAAGCAGTTGGTTACCAAATCAGAGAGCCGCCCATTTCCCACACAGCTGATGGGGCTGGCTTTGTGACCCACATCTGCTGGCCACATCGTCGAGATGACCAACCCCACTGGGCCAGAGAGGAGTTTGTGTTGTAGTGTCTGCACACCATGACAGCAGAATTCCAGTGCCTCTTTGTGTGTGTGTGCATGCGCGCGTAGTAACAGGAGTTAGACTGTACACCCACATGATGTTGGAATATATGCCAACATTTATGCCAGTGTGTATCCTAATACAGATTTGATTCCAGCATGTTCCAAGCACAGAATCAAAAAATTTTTTTGTTTTCAAGAAAAGTTGAGTGTTCACACTTGTCCATTGGCTGGGCGGCATCCTACAGACACCAGGGTCCATGCCTTTAGCCAGACCCTTTTCTGCCCATTTACTCAACACAGTGGGTGCCTGGCATAGCTCAGACCAAGTGCCTGACTTATTTCTAGAGTGGTCTCTGGAATGAGCATAGTGGTGCATGTGGCGTCTCTTTGACTTTGGACAGTCCCAGCCCAAGTGTCCAGAGGGAGACTCAAGACAGCCCGTGTGTTCAGCAGGATCCTTCCCTGTCCGGTGTGACATTCACTGGTCCGTCCCCCTGTCTGGTCTGCTGCCTCTCATCTGGGAAGTGGCGATTCGGCAGCACTGCACCACTGGGTCTGGAGCTGGAATGAGGGTAAACGTGGCCCATGGAGCCAGACCAACAGAGAAGGTTCTAGAACCTGGACACTTGGCGGGATTTACTCCCAACCTGTGCCACTCCCAGAATGAAAGACAGAAGCAGCTTTCTGAAGGATAGAGTCACTACATTCTTTAGGGTCCCCCAAAACTCATAAGCTCTAACAAGACACCCCACTGCTACCTGTCTTTCCCCAGTCTGAAACGAGAGATGCGGAAGCTTGCCCAGGAGGACTGTGGCTTCGAGGAGCCCACGGTGGCCATGGCTTTTGTTTACTTTGAGAAGCTCGCCCTCAAAGGGAAGCTGAACAAGCAGAACCGGAAGCTGTGTGCTGGAGCATGTGTGCTGTTAGCAGCCAAGATTGGAAGTGACCTCAAAAAGCATGAAGTCAAGCATTTAATTGACGTAAGTGGCCTGCGTCCTGATGACCAGGGGTAGGGGGACACAGCCCAGGGGTCCTTGCAGAAGGACCCTGGAATTGCCTTCAACAGGAAGGGGAGGTGAAGGCTGTGAAGTTGTCCTCCCCACACAGGATGCCAGATCCCCATCTTAGCCTAGACCAGAAGAGTGAGCCACTTGGATAAGACCAAAGAGCCACAGCATTAAGCCAGGCCATAAAACCCCATTCCCAAACACCATGAGGGGGTGCAGTCCTCCTCCGGGCCACAGAAGCCACTGTCCTTGTGGGGATCTTGTGAGCAGCGTGACTGAGCGCATCTGGCAGACACACGGGCGCGGTAGGCCTTGGTGAAGAAGGGTGCAGGTTTGATGGGCACTGTCTCCTTTCTTCTAAAGGAAAGCCCCACCCAAGGCAGAAAACTTCGGTAGCTTAGGGTGGACAGCAAGGCCCCAAGATGTCACAGCATCAGGGCACAGAAAACAAGACATGGTTCATGCAGGGTCCCACCTGTCTCACTGTCTGGCTGCCTTTAGTGGCAAAGGAGAAAAGGCAGGAAGCCACTGTAGGTACTTGCCACATAAAACACAAGTATTCTTTAGGTCAGGGCTTTACTTATTATAAGAAAAGGTACATATTGTCCAGCTACGTGGGTGGAGGTGATCCTCGAATGCCAACCCGAGCTGCAGCTCATTAGCCCCATACAGTCGTCCCCACTTGTCATGACTTTTGCTCTCCCCTGGTTTTGGTGATCTGCAGTCAACCACAGCCCGAAAATATTACATGGAAAATTCCAGAGACCAACCATTCATACGTTTTCAATTGTGTGCCACTCCGAGTATTGTGCTGTCCCACCTGGGACATGAATCGGCCTCAGTCCAGTGTGTCCACTGGCGTATGCTCCCGACCATCCGTCACTTAGCCATCTCACTTCTCAGATCATAGTTCTTGTGCGAGGTGACACCCTGTAGCCTGATGTTACGTCACCTTCGTCACTCGCTCTCCCTCCACCCCACCACGTAGGCACCGTGTCATCTACACTGTTGCAAGAAGGGTGGTGCAGACGGTAACAGGTCACGAGACAGACCACACTCACACACCTTTCGCTACAGTACATATTACAGTTTTTTTGTTACTACTGTCAGTCTCTTACTGCACCTAGTTTAGAAATTAAACTTTACCATAGGTATTATGCATAGGAAAAACCTTACTAAATCCATAGGGTTTGGTACAATTCACGGTTTGGGGCATCTGCTGGGGCCTTGGAACATACGCCCTGTGCATAAGGTGAGGTACTACATACTGTATCATAGTTGTCGAACTAATGTATCTTTAGAAATAACACATGTTCATAAAAACTGATATTATAGACATTTAACTGTAGGTAATAGACCAGACGGTGTTAATGCAGAACGTCACGGTGATGGTTTGATCAGCCACCTACAGTAGCAATGGACCAAATAAGACCATCCTGGTGACTGTCTGAGGGGCAAGCAACAGCCACTCTACTCGTTAGATTTCTCTTCTCATTAAGCCAAAAGCTGAGTTTACGCAACAGCAGAAAAGGTTGAACTACAAATCACCATCTGGCCCCATTCAGCACTTACGTGTGGTTATTGTTGCGGGTCACTGGCTGCAGTTTTAGTGCTAAGCTGGAATGACTCACTTATCCTGCAGTCCCAGTTCAGCTGCTCAGCAGTGCCGCAGCTTGCCACACCTTTGACCTTGGACAGTGATCTTGACCTTGAGGAGCCTGGGTTCTTCTCCGTAAACTGGAGATAAATGCAGTACCATCCTTGTGAGTCGTGGGAGGATGAACGAAGGCAGGAACCCCAGCGATGCTCTCCAGTAATCTCACCTGTCTAGGGTTGTGTGACAGGAGTGTGGTTTGTCCCTCTGAAACTCACACTGCAGTGGGATTCCCACCACAGCACACCTTTAAGAGGCAGTTGGGTCAACAGGATCCACCCTTTCTCTTGGGAGTCGAGTCCTCCTCCTCAGAGCGGCTGAGTTACTAGGGAGCAGGATGTTACAAAGCGAGGCTGTCCCGTGTTCTGTGCCCACCACGCATTGAAGCAGCACGAGGCCCTCACCAGATGTGGACTTCGCAGCCTCTGGACCTTCCGTTCCTCCCAACTCGCCCATCACTGGTGCTGTGTCAGAGCAACGGAAAACAGACGCGTCAGCGAGCCTCTCCACACACATGTGCTGGCCAGTGGCTACAGAAGCTGCACTTGGAGAAGACCCAGGATTTTCATTTCAAAACTAAAATGTTTTTGTCTTTAATTGTATTACAGAAACTGGAAGAGAAGTTCCGGCTGAACCGACGAGAGCTGATCGCCTTTGAGTTCCCAGTGCTGGTGGCCCTGGAATTCGCACTCCATCTGCCAGAGCACGAAGTCATGCCGCACTACAGACGCCTGATCCAGAGCTCCTAGCACAGGCCCCGCGGGGAGGGGCAGGGGCCATGTCCTCGGAGCCCGGGGAGCAGGACGGACTCCTGGAAACAGGACTAGAGCTCCAGGAACAAGCTGCCTTTCCTCTCACCACGCACTCATGGGAAGTAGCACTGCAAAGTGCAGGGAGTCTTGGGTCTGCTCACGGAGAGCAGTGAGCAGCTGCTCGCCGCTCCGAGACAGGAGACACGCGTGTGCTGAGGACGCCGAGGAGGCTGAGGTGTTGCCACCCTGCTCCCCGCCACAAGGACCCTTAGCTGCCCGGCCGCCCCCTCCTCCCAGGCGCACACACGGCCTGCGTGGCCCAGCCCTTCCCTGCAGGCTTCCTGCCTTGGAGTGCAGAGTGCTAGAGCAGACAAGTAAACTGCAGGGGAAGGCTTCGAAAAGATTCCCTCCCTGTGTCAAAAGTGCGTGCCAATCTCTCTGTCATCCACTGGAAGTGCGCTTTCCCGCGGCAGGTGGCTGCGAGCACGCGTGTGCAAGGGTCCGAACGCCCGCATCACCCTTCAGAGCCAACGTCGGCAATTGTTTCTAGGCGGTTTCCGGATGACAGTCACCCGGTTCCACATCAAAAGCCTCCACCCTTAGGAAATGACATTGTCACCGCTCCTGCCAGCAACCAGACAGAGACAAGCCTTAGTGTTGGACGGGCACCTGGAAGGCGTGCAGGGTGTGACACGCCCTGCACCTTCCTGCTGTCACCGCCGCGTGTACCCGCTTAGCCTGCACGCTATCCCACTGTGGGGACACGGGGCACGCCCCACAGTGTGTGCCTGTGCTCTATGTTAGAGTGCATCATAAGCACGTTGACCGTGCTAGATCCGCAGAAGTGTTTTTTGCAAGTCTGGTGTAAGGGTGAGACGCATGATTGGTCTTGTGGCTTTGCAGCTGAGACAGACTGGATTTTGAGCTGCAGTCAAGCGATTGAGGACGCAGTGGCTCTTGGGACCAGGTACTGAGGTCTCTTAGTGCAGATTTTGGCTGACTTGTCCTGATACTCTGTGGAATGACCCGTACTGAGGCATGTCACCATGCCACATGACAGAGGTGTCACCTGGCTGAAGAAAGCCTGTGGCCATGTAAAAAGAATTAAAGTATTTTATTGTTTTATATATACTTGTCTGCCTATGTAGACACACAAGACACACAAGTCACACTAGTCACCTTGTCCTCCATGGCTAATTCCTGTGCCTCTGTCCCCACCCTAGATTTAACACACAGTCTCCCAAAGGCACACATCCAGGGCCTCTCACATCCCCCAAACAAAGACGGATGGGGGAAGCAAGCACATATGGTTTTCAGTACCACAGTTCAAAAGAATCCTGCAGTCCTACTAGATGGATTGTTTTCTTTATATAAGGTCTCTGTTGCCCAGGCTGACATAACTCCTGGGCTCAAGGCATCCTCCTGCCTCAGCCTCCTATGTGGCTGGGACGACAGCTGTATGCCACTGCACCCAGCTCCTACAGGACGAAGAAACAAACAGCAGCTGGTGAGAACAAGAATTACTTGGCTTCCTCAGTCTTTAATGGAGCTCAGTCCCAAATATTTTGCTAACAAATTTCCTTGGCCAGAATCAGTTTTAAAATACCAATTTTGATGGGGAGTTGGTATGATGAATATGGTCTCCTCAGCTGATCAAAAGCTAGAGCAACTAGTATTAAGGCACACAGGTTTTCATAAAGCAAACTAGGGAGCACAAAGTGTTCAGAGCATCTCCTGCGCTACAAAATGCCTTTGCCCTTCTCTGGGCTCAGTCATCTTGCACAAACTCGGGGGTGGGAGTCCAGTGCCAGGGCGAGGGCAGCCTGAGACCTTCCTGCTGTCTTGAGGTCTGGCTAATATTCTTGGACTTAGGGTGATTATTTGGTTTTTAGCATCTGTGAGGTAAAAGAGAAGTTATTGGTTCATTTCCTTTTAAGGACACCCTTTAACTGTAAGCTCTTTTTCAGTGCATGGATTTGGGGAGTGGGAGTTGTTTTAGTTTGGTTGAGAGGGTACCGCCACAGGACGGCAGGGGGATTGTCAAGAGGTCTCCCCTTTTGTGTCCATGATACCAGCATTCTGGAGGCAAAGGAAGATGATGAAGAGGAGGAGGGTGAGGGATGCCAGTCACTGGCAGAGCTGCCCATGATAAAGCATGTTCCAGATACTCCCTTAACCTTGGCCTTTGGCAAGGAGTCAGGAGGAAATCCAAGCCTGCAGGGTGAGGAAGTCCTTGGACTAGTTCCAGAAGATTCTGAGGCTTTGCCCTTTGACCTCCATCACAGAGTAGTTCTGGACCCTTCCGTACCTGGCTCCCTCCCAGGGCTGCCCTGAGGCTTTCCACACACAGATGGCCACAAAGGACTTCTGTGGTGGGCCTGGGCTCCTCAGCCCTGGCTCTTTGGCAACAGATGGGAATTTAAAGGTCTAAAGATGGCACCAACCTGGGTTGGTGGGTCCCAGCCCCATCATACCTGCCCTGGGGCCTAAGACCCTGCCAGCCCAGCAACATTTAGAACTTGCTACTTTTCCTCGTTTCCCCTATAAAACCCCAGTTAAAATAGGAAATCCATGACTAATGCAAGTAACTGTTTTCCTTGACTTTTTCTTTCTGATAAAAAAAAAATCCCTCTGCCAGAATTTTTCTGTTGTCATCAGCCAGCAGGTTCCACCTGGGGCAGTCACTCTGTCCTACATGCCTCGTCTTAGAGACTGGGAGCAGGGGATGTGGTCGGGGTTCCTTCTAATTATTCCTTCCTGTCCCCTTCAGCCCCCAACAGCAAATAAAACTATTCAGTGCTCCTGCTGCTGAGTTCTTTATCTCTCACTCAGACATTTCCTGTTTGGTGGTGAACGGCGGCCCTCTGCCCCGGCTGCCTTCCTGTCCCCTTCCTGTCCCCTGCAGGCTGCACATGGGCAGGGGAGGGGGCTGGGTAACACGGAGCATTTGAGCCCAGCTACTCGAATCCACTAGAAAGTTCCGGAGGTTCCCCCCCAGCAAAGACATTCGGCAGGAGAAAGATTTCCAGGGGCGCATCCCAAGGGCAGCCTGAGGTCACCTCCCCTGGACAGTTTCATTAGGGATGGCACTCGCCAGGCTGCGGCAGGTCCAGTAGAGGAGGGCTATGGGCCAGAGAAGGGACGGAACACCAGGAGGAGAATCAATTACATACTCTTACATTCACACCAGCTTAAAAGGCAGCTTCCAGAAGTGGGACATAAGGCAGAAGTGAGATTTAAAAAAAAAAAAAAAAAACAAACCATAGTGGGGGCTGATGACTGTAATCCCAGCACTGCGCTCCTAAGGCTGAGACAGGAGGACTGCAAGTTCAAATTCAACCTGAGCAACTTACTGAGAACCTGTCTCAAAAACTTCAACTGAATTTTTTTTGGGGGGGGGATGATGTAGCCCCACCCAAGACCATTTGAACTCCTTAGGCAATGCACCCATAAGTCCACCAGGTGCAGAGACGGCCCCCCAGGAAGACGCGCCCACGTGTTAAGTACTGCACCTCCCTGTCCACCCTCAGCCTCTACCACTGCTGCCCTGTGTAGGCCAAGGACAAGCACGGTCACCTGAGGGCTGGTCACAAATGCAAAGGCTGCATCTCACCTGGCTCCCTGGGTGATTTGTGTGCATTCAGGTCTGAGAGACTGAGCCAGGCGTGGTGGCACAGGAATGTAATCCCAGCACTTGGGAGGTTGAGGCAAGAGGATCACTGCAAGTTTGTTGCTACATAGTAAGTTCAAGGCCAGCCCAAAATATACAGTGAGACCCGGTCTCAAAAAAACAAAGTCTAAAAGGCAGCAGTCTTCCAGGACACAATATTGTCTTAAAAGGTGCCACTCATCATGAGTAGAACTGGTCTAAATTAGAAAAGGGTACAGAGAAAACATAGATGGTTTTTAAAACTGAAAGTAGTGCCAGCCTTGCACTGTGAAGCAGCTCTGCCCTCAGTTTACCTAGCTGCCTCCTCGGACATCTCAGCTGCAGAGGGCCAGGACAATGTAAACTGGGCTAAACTACGGTGAAGCCGGGTCCCAAGCAGAGGTGGCTTCAGAGGATCCGTCACCTTGGCCAGTGTTGGTTCAGGGCCCTGCTTGGAGGAGACCCGTGTTCCAGGGACAGGGGTTTTGGTGGCGAGGACTCAGGGCACTTGAGAGGTTGGACTGCACGTCCTGCTACTGCAGCTGGGGCTGTGCAATCGGGACCTTGGGGACATCACAGGTGAGGAGACTTCCAGTTTGCTCTGAGCTGTATCTGTAGCCCTTTTGAAATTTTACTGTTTTTTAAAATTTTAATACAGGATCTTGCTAAGTTGCCCAGGCGGGGCTCAAACTTGTGATCCTCCTGCTTCAGCCTCCCACAATGCTAGGATTACAAGCATGCACCACTGTGTCCTGCTTGTAAATTATTTTTTCAAAACCCTTCCTTCCAGAAAAAGGAAGCGGATCCCCTTTGAGCCACGTCTACAAGTCCTGGATGAAACCTACACACCGTTGTATGAGATTCTAAGCCAGAGAACCACTTTTTCCTAAGCAGCTGCTTTCTCCCATGAAACCAAGCTTCATTTTTATTTGCAAAATAAAAACAAGGTACAGAGGGAACAGCCTACACTCCCCCTTCTCCTTCCCTGGCTGTATCGGAGAGACAGAGCCATTTCCTAGGGGTGTCTAGAGCACGGGCATTTTTCTGGGACGAGCGCAGCCAGCAGGAGAGTCTGGGACAAAAGAGACAGTTTTTCCACCGAGGCCCTGGACAGCCCGGAAGCCACTGGCCCCAGAAGCCCAGGCAGAGCCAGGAAGGAGAGGGTCTGCCACCCGGCAGGCCGCCAGCATGAGCGAGCCCTGACAAGCGCGGCGCCGGCAGGGTCAGGGTGTCCTGAGGATTGGAAGATAAGCTGAGGGCTTGGTACACGGCGGACACTCAGCGAGTGGAAATAATTATTCCTGCCACCAAATAGAGCTAGCACACACACACACACACACACACAATGGAGCACTGATAGGGTGTCTTGGACAAAACGGGGACAATAAAGTAACTCACTTGGATTCTGCTTCTTGTCTCCACTGCTTGGTCAGACAGAGGAGTTGGCTGCAGCCCAGGGGACACAGGTGGTGTCTTTGAAGGGGCTGCCACACCCCCAGGCCAGCATGGACACTGGTGCCTGGCTGGTGCCTTTAACTAAGGCTCAGGGCTTACTTGAGGAACTCAGTGGGCCTGCCCATCGAGGCTTCCTCTGTGGTCACACGAGCTTGGTTATCGCCTGTCCAGCCAAGCTCCCTTGGACAGCTATCCTGGCAGGTGACCCTGGGAGAGGCCACATAGCTGGCACCAGCCGAGGGGCTGCCTGTGGCTTCTCCTCCTCTAGGCACCTCCCCATGTCGAGGGTCAGAGGTGACTCCTGGTTCACTGATGTGGGGCTGCCCGGCTGCCCAGCCAGCTTGTCTGTGCCTCCCTCTCCATCCCAGGGAGGGACGCACACTGATGCTCAGCCCTAACCCTGTATCTGCACAGGGCCTGACCCACCGCTGCAGATGACAGAAGCAGGCTGCCTGCCCCTCCCCCAGCTGTCCCCTCTTCTGTCCAGCACACATGTGACCTCAGAACACAGCAAAGGCTTTAGGTGAATTTCAGAGTGTGTCACTACAAGCCGCCAAGTCAAAGCATCGCACAGGTCCGGGCACAGCCTCCAAAATCCAAACAAGCACTCCTGATGGGATGCTTCCTGTCCCGCCTCTCAGTCCCACCTGCCCGGGTAGCCATCTCTAGGGCAGAACCTCTACCTCCCGGCGCTGCCAAGCGTCACCCTTCTTGTTGTGTCTCTGCTACCTTCATCATAAGCTCTCCGGCTGCCCTCCTCCCCGAAGCCCCATTTCCTCTCTGACTCCACCCTGGCTCTCTGCACCCATGCTTCACCTCTGGGACCTCGTGTCCCATCCCCGTGTCCTTCCTCACAGCTCCGTCTGGGCCATGCTGCTACCTGTCCGGTTGGCCCCATGGAGGGGGTCCTGCTGTCCCACTGTCGAAGTCCCTTTTCCTTCCCAGGCCCCTCAGCATCCTGGCACACATCACCGTCACACCCACTGAACAGACAGGCCGCCATACGCATGCAGAACTCCCCATGCGCTCCAAGAACAAAAAGTCCTGCAGCGACCCAGAATGGGAAGGTCTCACAGTTCCCCACTATCTTTTGGGGGCCGGCATCTTCCACAGCATCTGGTCATTCAAGCATGTGGGGCCTTGTCTTTCAGAGACTCCCTTTGCTCTGTAGGCTCCGAGATCTCCCGTGCTGCAGCAGCTTGGCCGCACCGAGCCGCCCAAAGGGTGTGTGGACTCACCCACCCCAGAAAAGACAGAGCACACTTTTCATTTTCTCCATAGTGAATAACGTGCAGAAGTCTCTACCATAGTTTTAAATCAAAGAACTGAAATCAAGGTATATAGGAGGAGGAGGATGAATAGGCACATATTCTATAAATGTTTCTTAGTTGACACAGCTGTCTCTGGGTTCATCATAATGAAAGACTTGGAGAGAATCCCCCCACCCCGAGTGCTGGGGACTGAATCCAGGGCCCCATGCATGCTAAGCAAGTACTCTATCTCTGAGCTACATCTCCAGCCCTGGACAGATGACTATTGCCACAAGAAAATTCCAGAGACCAATTACTCCTGAGGACCAACTATTCTGCAGGTCAGCTAAAGAGGCTTTGATGAGCCTTTGTCCAAGTGAGGTCCCAAGAGAGCCAGATGTGTGAGAATCACCCTGAGGCCTTTGAAAAATGAGAAGTCCTGGGAATTCGGGAGTCTCTGAGGGTGGCATCCAGGAATTCAGATGTGAAACGAGTCTCCCAGGTGACTCATTTCTACATGCCGAAGTTTGGCAGTCACAGCCATAAAGGTGTCAAGGTGCCCTAACAAAATACAAGGATGGGACCAGAGATGCCGACCCTATCGAGGCTTCTCACACACAGGGCCTGAGTTGGCAGAGGTGGATGGGACATGAGATTCTAGGGGACCACACGTAACATTTTAACATTTCTACCAGTGAGGGGCTGACGGGCATGGCTCCCTCGCACCATCTCCCTGTGTCGGGGTGTGGCCTGTGCACTAGAGGACATAGGAAGGGGAGAAACCACAGGTGGGAGAAGCTTTGGCTTTTAACTGACCTCATGGGGAGAAACAACTGCCAACCAGGATGATTAAATCAGTGAACAATCAATTCCATGTGAGCTCTGGAACGTGAGAGGTTGTCTGTTACACAGCAAATACTGACTTCTACAGAATCCTAACTGGAAATGCCTCGCACGGTCAGGAGATGTCAGGCGGGTGGCTGTGTCCACGGGTCTGGCTCCAAAGACAGGCTGCGCTGGAGACAAAAATGTGTAAATCACCCGCGCCAAGGCAGCTAGTTCGGTTGTGTGAGCGATGGGCGCTGCCACAGGAGAGAGGACCCAGGACCAAGGGACATTAGCATCCAGTAACACACAGAGGAGAAAATCTAGGAAGAAGAGGAGGGCAGTCAGGAAGGAAGGGGACACCCGGGAAAGTGACAGGTGGCAGTTGGGACAAGGACTGCTTCCTCCTACAGGGGAAGGAGATGTGGGAAGACCCTGAGACCACGTGAGAAGAGGTTGATGAGTCTCAGGATGGGCTGTCCTCAAGGACCTTCATGGGCAGTTAGAAGGCGCCTGATGACAGCCTGTGGGTCTCAGGGACTAGCAGGAGGTGGGGACCAGGGGGTGGGGCAGCAGGCAGGGACAGCTCTTCTTGAGACGTTTAACTGTGAACAGGAAGAAGCTGAGAACCGAAACTATCCTCACACTCGGCCCGAGTGAGACCTCTGCGCATAGGAGCCTGGCTCCTCCATGGTCTTCCGCAACATTCTTCACTCTTTTGGGACAGCCCTGAGCACGCGGTGTGACTGCTCACTGCTTACCCGCCAGCTCTTCGAGGGAAAGTGTGGCCTCTACAGCTGAAGATGCAAATGCCAAACCCGTTTGCAGTTTCCACCGAACCTGGACTGGTAGGTCCTAACTGCTCCCCAGTCCTGAATCCCATGCAGAGAGACCCCCCCAAACCAAACTCCCAGTTCTCAGTGGACCATCTTTGTCCCGCGGTGAAGCATGCCATGCTCCAATGCCTTCCTTTCCACCACAAACCCAGGTTTATCTTGGTGTTGGTGATGTTTGAGGAGCCAACTCATGACGGAGTGAAGAAAATGTTTTTGTTTTGTAATGGAAGAGACGTGAGGGTGTTTGAAGCCAGTAGCAGGAAAGCCAGGGAAAAGGCTAAATAACCCAGAGGGACATCTTGGGTTCCCAGAAGCAAGAGGAGTCAGACTCACAGTGAACACATGAGAAAGTAGAAAGCATGCAGAGTGGCTGCAGAATTGGGGACAGTGACAGCCTGCAAAGCTACAACTTACTTCCCCAGGCCCCGAGCGCTGCTGCAGACTGAGGGGCGTGAGCATCTACAGAACACGGTGTGCCTTATTCTGTGACTCTCTGAAGGAACAAACAACTGAACGAGGACTTCTAGGGACTACGTATCCCACACTCCCACAGAAACGGAAGGGCTAATAGGTTTAAAAGTCACTTTAAAGTCCGCTTACTTGGGTACAACCAAGTTCCACCAAAAGCCAACCACTGAGGAAAGCCCCCAGGAAGAGTGAAATAAGGAGGCCATAAACCAGGCATGGTGGCGCCTACCTGTAATCCCAGCAGTCAGGGAAGCTGAAGCAGAGGACCCCAAGTTAGAGTCCCACCTGAGCAACTTAGCAAGACTCTGACTCAAAATTTAAAAATAAAGAGGGATGTGGATATAGCTTATTCAAAGGCCCCAAGTTCAATTCCTGGTGCTGCAAAAACAAGTGAATAAATAAGGACAATGGTAACATTTACAGCTTGTTGACTACGTCCCCAGTATAAACACCACACACACGCATACATTAACATGATTTTCTCCAGTTATTTCAACAAACCTAAGAAGGGACTAACTTACCCCCCCGACTCTAAACACCGGGGAACACAGGCGCAGCAGCTTAGTCCCCTCCAGCCAGAACAGGTGCCCGGGCTGCCTGTGTGGCTGCCACAGACCCACCTGATCGCAGCAGTCAGAGAAGACCCCGAAGGATGGTGAGGCAGAGTATTCCAGGGAAGGAAGTACCCTCTTTGCCACAGAATGAAACTGAACCCCACACCTGAGGACAGAGTGGGAACCGCTGCCTGGTGCCTCACGAAGGGACGGAGAATCAGTCCAGCATAACCCAAGTGTCCGGAGACGAGCCTAAACAGTGTCCCCTTCCTCCCACCCCCAGCTCCTCGGTTCCCACAGTCTCTGAGGCCTCCCGAGGAAACGTGCCCAAGGCCCCCGGGACATCAGGAAGCACAGAGCATGGGGCTCTCTCAGCATGCTGGGGACCCTCTCCCCTCAGTGTCCTCTCTGATCTCACTGCCTGGCCACTCTCCCCAGGGCTTGCCTGGAAAACATCTCCATAGAGTTGTGTCGGGAGCAGCCCCGTCACCGCTATCCTTAAAGCCAGGCGTCTCTGTACCTGCAGGATATGGGGAGGGCGGCAGAGCGTGGCGACAGTGACATTCTGCACAGACCTCAGCCTCCCGCTGTCCTCACAAACTCGCACAGCTGCCTACAGAGCTCGGCTCCAGCAGGTTTCTCTGGCCCCACAGGACGGATCAGATTCCCACTTACTGAAGCGGAGGCCTCTGCCTGAAGCAGCAACTACATGTCTAGCCTTTGACCTCAAACTGAGCAGGGCACCTCGAGGCTGCCCGAGGAGCAACGAATGTGACATGACCATCCAGCCACCATGCTGCCCCCTCAGCTGACTGGAAGGCAAAGGTGCTTAGTGAGAACATCTGAACTAAAAGGAAGAAAATGGAGACTGGGGTGTCCTTGCACATTCTTCAAGAGCTGGGCCAGCCAATGTGCTTTGTTGTTTCGTTTAGGGTTTTGATGAGGTGAGGGGACCCCTGTATCATAAGGCTAACATCACACAGCCCACCTCTTGTGTGGGGTCAAAGGATACAGGATGGGGCATTAAAGAAAGCAGAGCTCTTAAAGCATCTGCTCTTCAGATGTCTGCAAACAAAACGTTAGTTAAGAATCAAGGGCTAAGTGACACAGAAGGACAAATGTATGACGCCACTGATGTGAAGTATATAGAACAGGCAAGTTCACAGACACAGAAAGCAGAACGGTGGTTACCGGGGGCTGGCAAAAGTAGGACAGGGAGTTGTCGGTGGTGTGGCTCTGTTTGGGATGAGGGGAAGGTTCTGGAAATGGACGGTGGTGATGGGCGCAATATTATGAATGACGTCATGCCACTGAACTGTGCATTTAAAAGTGAACAATAAGGTAAATTTTATAAGAGGTGATCAAAATATACGGTAGATGTTTAAATTTTTTAAAGTTTGTTACAGTAAAAGACACGGTGCCATTAATCTCTCTTCAAAATAGTCTCCTTAACTTCAAATGCACCCATCATTCTTGCCACATTCTGAAGCAGTTCTGGAAATCCTCTTTGTGAGCAACTTTATGAGGTATGATGAGAAATACGGTGAACGCTATTGCCAAGTGCCACCCAAAGAAAAGAGAGGCTCATAAAAACATGACAGTGTGTCCTCATCTACTTTGTTCCCTGGATCTGGCTCTGCCCCAAAGTCAAAAGGACCATGAAAGGTAAATGTTTTGAGTCGATTCAGGATATCAAAGCAGCCATGACAGTGCAACTGAAGACAATCACAAAAGCGGACTCCAGAGCTGCTTCAAGAAGCAGCAAGAACGATGGATGTACGCACTCAAAGCACGGGGGAGTATTCTGAAGGGAATTAATGGCAATGTGTTTTTTACTGTAATATGTGTTTAAAATGTAAACATTCATCACGTTTTTCAATCATACCCTGCATAGCTATTTTACCACAACTAAAAAGAATAAAAGGCTAAGGAAGCCTGTGAAGTTGTGTAGGGAGTGACAGGCCCAGAGTAGGGAAGGTGCAGCCCCAGACAGGAGAAGAACATTACAGGCCAGCCCTCAGCTTTCTGTGCTATGGTGCTGTGTGTCACTGTTCCTCAGGCCTGCTAGTGACAGCTGGGCCCACGTGTGCTCACCTGAAGTTATTTGGAATACAGGATTCTATCATTGCCCAGCTGACACATCAGCCAAGTCAGCCCCAGCGCTAGCCAGTCCCAGCCTGCCAAAGTCCACATCCTCTCACTCCTCAGTTGCTGCCTGGTGACTGAAGGAGGTGCCCACACAGCATCTGCAAACCCTTCCTCCTGCCTCCCCTCCCAGGTGGCAGCTAACTGGGGAGGGAGCGTGGTGGTAGAAGAGGTGCTTAGCGTGAGCGAGCCTCGTGGTTCGATCCCCATCACTGGCAGGGAGTCAGGGAGGATGTGCTATCCTTCACTATGTTCTGGGAACCGTACAATATGTACTTGTCAGGATCCGCTGAGCTTGAGGAGAGGGCTTTGTAAAAGTCCTCCTGCTCTGCTTCTGGTACCTTTTCCCTCTGTATCTGTCATCTATTGCCACAATCATGCGCAAGCCAAACCCCTCCAAACCTTGGTGGTTGAAGCCAACAGTTACGTATGATTTCTCCTGAGTCTCGGGACGGCTGAGCATCTTTGTTGATCTCACAAGGCTCACGTATGTGTCTGTAGTCAGCTGAGGACCAGCTGGTACACAGTGGCCCAGCTGGGAGAACTTCACTATCCCCCACAGGGCCTCTCATCCACCGCCAGGCACCAGAGGTCAAGCCTATTGCAACAGGGGACAGAGACTGAGCCCGACCCTGGACACCACAGAGCTACTAGGATTTCTGGCCAAAGAGCAAGAGAAAGAGGGTGGTAGGTGGAAAATTACCAGGAGGCCCTGGGTTAGGGGAGATTCATACTAAACTGGGCTCAGCAGGCCAAGGTGGAGGCCTGAGCAAGACAAGGGCTCAGAGGCATCTTTCTAAAGCAGAAGTCAAAGACAGCAAGTGGAATATACAATGCTGCTCAAGGCATAGGCTCAAAGTTGGCAATGTCCCTTCCATCACAGTCACTGGCCGACAGCAAGTCACAAGACTAAATGGCGCCTTAGACGCAGGAAGGGTGGAAAAGGGTCCATCTTTCTTATCAGCTTCTACTTTCCTTACAGTAAGGCCCTCGGGTGGAAAGAGAAGCCCCACACTCCCTCTACCCTGACTCATGGGGGCCCTGGCTGAGCACGGCAAGCTTCACTGTCCTGGAACCCAGCGACGCAGGGACTGCATACCCTGCGAGGTCCCCAGGACCAAAGCAGGCAGAGAGAACAGGATGGGGCCTCATGGACGCACGTCACGGACTTGTTCTTCGAGCCAGAGTGTGACTGTCAGAAGTAGGTTAGAAAGTCACACCAGGGCACGAGTGGATTTATCAGAAAAGGCAGTAAAAATACTGACAATGCTACCATTTCCTCAGCACCTGATGTGGCCTCAGCGTCACAATAAATATAGGACATTTAATCATGTTTGAACCAATTAAAGCAGCCCTGGTATTACAATTATGAAATTAAGACTCAAAGAGTCTGAGATCGCAGAAATAGTGAGTGTAAAGGGCCAAGATCCTCCAGGTTAACACGCACCTCGCACCTTCTGGGTGCCGGCTCTGTGACAAGGAGAATCAGACACGGACGCTGGCTTTCTGGAGCTAACAATGCAGGGAAGGGTAGACAAAGAAAGAGGTCTTTTCCATCCTGTGTGACAAGCCTGCGTATGAAGAGCACAGAGGAGGGACAGAGCCAGGCCTTCTCGCACCTCAGGATTAGTACTTGGATTCCCCACAACCCCACACGGCTTAGAGGTGGGTAGAGTCAGGGTCGTCTTGGGCTGCTGGTAACAGAGCCTAGAAGTAGCAGTGCGTACACAAAGGAGGCCTTCATTCTTTTCTCTCACATCAACAAAGATTGGAGGTGGGCAGGCTGGCTGGTACTGGCATAGTAGGCAGTCCTGCTGTCCCCTCAGGGCCACTGTCCTTAGACCACAGCTTCTAGTTTCAAGGGGCGGGGACTCAGTGGGTACAGGCTTTTTGTGGGCTGCACAGGTAGGAACTGAACTCAGCTTCTGCAGACTGCTTTCCCAGGCCCTTGTCCACTCCACGTGAACCTTTGAAAACCTGTCTCACACAAAAAACACCTATTGCAATCCCCTACATAAGAATCTCCAGAACAGGCAGTTTTACAGAGGTTGAAAGTAAATTCGAGGCTAAGTCAGCAGGAGCTGGATCGGGAGGGGTGATAATGGGGGTGAAGAAGTGTCCTACAATTAGAGAGTGGTGCTAATTGTAGAGTTCTGGGACTATACTAGACAGTCCTCATTAAACATGCTAAATGAGTCCATTTTAGGGCATATGAATTAGATCTCAATAAAGCTTTTTTTCCTTTAAGCTCAGTCTGTGTGTCTTCTTGTAGGCTCACACATGCATGCATATTTGCGTCCTGCCTACAGTTGCACAGAAAGGCACCAGAGCCAAGTCTGCCAGAATAAGGGAGGGTTCCACCGTGGGGTCTGCAGAGCCCACCTGGGGCAGCAGGAGCGGACAGCTGCTCTAGGACGGCAGCTCAGTCCTGCCCAAGGGACCCGGCAGCCTGTCACAGGGAGCGACATCCAGTGCACACTTGTCTGGAGTTGGGAGGGATGTGGAGATAAATGAGCACTGAAATCGCCTGGGCGCTGTCTCCTACTCTGAGGCTTCCGCTTGTTATGCAAATCAGCTGGCACAGGCAAATGGTCCCTGGGCCGAGTCTCAGGCCTCCATAGCTACCCCTGAGCTGGGCGTCAAGACAACAAATGGGCAGAGGCCTCATGTTTGCCAGCCCTACACGTCTTTCATAGTGTGGGCAGGAAATAAATGACTCTAATGTCCCCTTTGGTGCAGGCAATTGTTTAAATGAGATTTTGCCCTCAGCAGCCAGGGAAGGGGGTGGATTCCTCAGGCGCCTCCCAGCTGGTCCCACAGTGACAGAGGAAATGGGAGTGGGTGCCCGAGCCAGTGGATTTTACTAAGCGGAAACCACTGCAGGTCGCTGCCCCGAAACAGCTCCCAGCCAGGCAAAGGCCCCTCAGGTCTCCAGGGACAGGGCACAGCTGCCCACTGTGCATAGTGTCCGGAAGGACCCCCTACCTGGGGTGTGCTCCCCAGGCCAGAGACCTCACAGCTGCCCAGCCAACGGCCAAGGCCCAGCTAAGCTGTGGCTCCCTTGGTTTGTCTGGAAGCAGTGGCCTGGAGCCCAGAAACCAACCAGCACGCAGGAAGGCACCGGGGCAGCCTGGGTTGAAAATGGCTTCAGTATTTCGGCCCGGGAAGGGGTGACTGTGGGCAGATTTCCCGTCCCGAAGAGCTGGGAGCTCCGACACAGTCCAGAGCAGCAGAGGTCTCTCCAGAACATGGAGAGAGACACCTGCCAGGGACTGGTACAATGCAGCTGCTCACAAAAGGCATTTCTCCCTCATCCGCCTGCAACGACCACCTCCCTCCAGCCCCAGACCCTGAGCCTGACACGACCTCCCCACTACCCACCCTTTGCACAGGGAGCAAAGAGGTGTATGTAGGGTTACTGCGGGGACAGACACCCTGTCCACCCTGCTAAGAACCGTAGGGAAGTTCCTTACCTCCTCTGCGTCTGCTTCTCTGAAAAGTGAGGCCAGGGACGATTCCTCCATCCGGGGCTTCTTATGAGAAGGGCAGGCCACATGTAGAGCACTGAAAGCCACACGCAGCCTGGCCTGTGGTGGGCCCCCAGGAAGGGGCCGCTGCCTCCTGCGTCCCGACTCCTAGTGCAATTAACCACAAGGTTGCCCCAGGTGTGTTTACCTCCTCTCCTTGGCGCACAGCGAGGCCCACGCCTCCCGAGGACAGCCACGGCCTGCACCTGGCCCATTCATCGCCTGATTGGCCTCCTCCTCCTGGCGCCGGCAATGCCACGTGCCCCAGGCCTCTGCCTCCCCATCCTCCAGAGCTGCTCCCAGCCATCCTGGAATGCAGAGCCCACAGAGGTCCAGCAGACAGACTTCAGGGCCAATAAATCCCTCCAAACTGTGTGCTACATCGCGCGCCTGTGTGTGACTGTGTATTGTGGAAGGGAAAATCCTCACCTTTTGTTGGACCTTCAAAAGAGTCCATCTTTGTTTCCCTTCCCTGCTTTATTTTCTTTTTTTCTGTAAATGGCCAGACATAAACTATTTTATTTTTTGTGAAGTCTTTAGTCACTCTGCCCTGCTAATGTGAAAGTGTCCATAAATATTATGTTAAAAAATCAAGTGTGCATTTCTTTTTTCTTTTGGTGCTAGGGATCAAACTCAGGGCCTTAGCACTTGAAGGCAAGCACTCTAACCACTGAGCTAAATCCCTAGCCCATGTGCCTGTAGTTGTGACTTAATGCTGCATCTATGAGGTTGTTTACATTGCTTTATTTTCTTAACAGCACTTTACTGGCTCTGAAATCCCATTGCTTTCTTTTCCTTGTGTGACTCCACCACCAGAAAGCAGGCACCGGAAGGACTTGTCTTATTTATGGTTATGTCCCCAGACCCTAAAACCCAGCCTGCTTCTCAACCTTTTGGGAATGAATCCAAAAATGAGGTCCTTTGATCACCATAACTCCTGCCCTCCAACAAGGTCTGGGCCAGCCCCAGGTGGTCTACGGGGCTCTCGTCCAGGGGCAGCACCTGGGCTGGAGGTCACTGAGTGGGGACAGCTGCTTCTGGAGGAAGAGCGAGCTCAGGGGAAGAGCACGGAGGGCCAGACTGGGCCCACCTGAAAGAAGCAGACTAGAGGGCCTTGAACTGCCCTTTTATTCCACAGAGAGCAGGGCCGGGGGCCTCTGCTCTATTTCCCTCCCTTCCTCCCTCCCTTCTTTTCTTTTTCTTTTTTAAGATAGGGTTCTCATTGTGTTGCCCAAGCTGGTCTTGAGTTCATGGGCTCAAGGCTCAAGAGATCCTCTTCTTGAATATATCTGGGACTACAGGTAAACAGCATCACACAAGGCTCATTGCTCTATTTTCTCCTGCTATGTAACAGACTATCCAAACACTGGGTAGCTTGGGATAAATTTTACCACAGCTCACGGTTTTATGCTCAGGGATCCCCCACTTGCACTCAGCTAGGTGATCCCTCTGCCCTACGGGGCAGTGCCTGGGGTCTCTCGGTGGCATCCAGCTGGTTGGTGGGCTGTCTACAGGGTGCAGAGCAGCGGCGGGATCGGGGCAAGGCTGGCTCGGGCATCTGCTCCCCGGAACATGGCGCCTGGTCTCACAGCTCCCAGGCGGATGCTGCTCTGGACCTGGCCTCAGCAGTCACACAGCACCATTTCCACCACGTCCCATTGGCTACCCTCACATCAGGAGCCTGCCCAGATTCCAGAGACAGGAAGAACCCAGGCTACCATGAGGGCATCTTTGGAGACTCCCTGCTGGGCTCAGGGAGGGAACCTGAAGTCCGGGATGCTGGGCAGGGCTGGGAAAAGGCCACGGGCCTCATTCCTTTGAGAACTTTCTAACACTGGGACTTCTAGCGGACGTTCTCCAGTACTTTGTCCAAGGCAAAAGCTCCATAGAGATGTCGTGTTCTCCACATGCCTGAGCACTCCCAGTATTGTTCCCCACCTGCATCCAGGTGCATCTGGGACAGTGCCCCCATCTCCAGATTGCAGCCCCAGTGAACAGAAGGGCATCCTGGCGGGCTCCCCTCCAACCTCAACCCCCAATCAACCACTGACATCCATCCCTGGGGAACTGAGCCTGCGAGTTTAGCTGATGGGCCCAGAGCTTGGGGAGACAGTTTGGGACAAGCAGAGCTACTCCCAAGGGCTCCTGGGTGCCCCAGCCATCGGGGGGGATCTCGGACACAGCTGGGGGAGGAGGGTGGGGAGGAATGGGGACACTTTGAGAAGGTGGCAGGGACACAGGCCACAAAACCTGCTCTCAGACAAAGGGAGGGAACATGGCCTTGAGCAGGGAGTCCCCATGACCCCAGAGACATCAGGAATCCACAGCGCAGCACTGTGCGGAGAGCTCAAGATTCCCTGCCGTGTGTCAGGCTTTTCTCTCCTCAGCAGAACTCCCCAAAGTGAAGCATGAAAGGCCAAGGGTTGAGCCCCTGCTGAGTGGTCCTGGCAAAGTTACTGAATCTCTCTGATCTTCTTGGGAAATGGGGGGCTGTCACTGCACCCCACTGGGAAGAATCAGTGCCACAGCCAGGAAGTGCTTGGCACATAGTAAGCACCAGCTGCTGTAGCTGTGGGCACCCCAGCAGTTGCTACCCACACCCCCCTTTGCCTATTCTGGGCCCAGCTTAACTGCTCTGAATTCACACTGCCCAACAGAGACATCATGCACACCACATCTGCACACTAAAACTTTCTAGTGGCTACTTTATAAAAGGTAAAAAGAAGAAATGAACTTGAGAATATACATTTCATGTTTGTTTATAGTTGATAGGTCAGATACTATTTTAATGTGTGGTCAATATAAAAATTATGATACATTACACCTTTTATATGTTTTATACATTACTCTTCAAAATCTGTGTATTTTCGTGCTTAGAGCATGTGTGAGTTTGGCCTAACCATGATTCAGTCCTTGCGGAAACACTATGGATAGTGTAGGTCAGGGGCGTGCCACTTGGGCCTTCCCCACCGAAAGCTAAGAGGCCAGAATATGGCAGAAGGAGGTGCCTGGCCTGGTTAAAAGTACAAGAACTTGACAGGTGTGGTGGTGCACACCTGTAATCTCAGCACTCTGGGAAGCTGAGGCAAGAGGACTGCAAGTTTGAGCCCAGCCCAGGCAATTTAGCAAGTTCAGTGAAACCTTATCTCGAAACAAAAATAAAAGTTGAAAAGGGCTAGGGATGTAGTTCAGTGCCTTGGATTGAACTGGGCCTTGGATTCAATCCCCAGTATCTTACACACACACACACACACACACACACACACACACACAGATACAACTCCGTCCCCAGGGATACCAACAACCTTTTCTGCAATTTTCCCCCCAGCCACCTCCCCCCAGGGTTAAAAAAAAAAAAAAAGGCAAATTACCAAGAAAGTAGATTGTTTATTTTTCGCCATATCCACAACAGATCAGCAATACTACGCAATCACACACAACCTTGCCTCTCTGGACAGAAAACTGTCTTTATCTGTACAAAAGACCCGCGTACCCTGGCATTGACTTGGGGCCAGCAGGACCCAGCACACAAGAGTAACATAAGTGTGGTGTTACCTGGAGATTGGCTGCAGGGGACCAGGCGCAGCCAACAAGGGCTGGCAGAGGCTGCAGAGATCTGGGGAGCCCCGTCTCACAGACCCCTGAATTCAGGGCTGAGCATGTGAACTCAGACCTAAAAGACGGTGGTTACGGCTCGAGGGACAAAGTCCAGAAACTGATGGAGATGGAAGGAAGCAGACTGATGTGCTCTGCCCCACTGCTGGGTTCAAGTGAGAAAGACCTGAGGTTTAGGAAACAACAGGACTCAGGAATGTGACAGAAAACAAAACGAATCCCAAAACCCCCTTGGCTAGAGGGTCTTGAAACAAAAAAGGTCTAAAACTTTTCAGCACAGGTGTTGGAGGTCAGTCCTCCTGCTGGGAACGCGACTGGGCTTCAGGACTGTGTGGTTCTCTGGAGGCTAAGGATGAGGCATGTGCTTAAAGGGCAGCTGAAAAGACAGGCGCAAGGTGACATTTGGGCAGATGCCACTTTCTGTGAGTGGAAAAGAACTGATCTCGTTGTTTGAGAGTTCTACGGGAGCAAAAAGAAGCTTTCCTATTTGATCATCAGTCTATAGAAAGTTTGACGTCCTGGATAAAGAACAAAAGCAAGCTGCAGGCCGCTTTGTGCAAAGGTCACTCTGAACATTTTACCTTAGGTGATAAGCAGAGAGCAGGGTAAGCAGTGCTCGGTGGGGGCGTCTGCGACCCCGAGGCCCACAGGTGGATGGCGGTGAAGGGGCCATCCCATTAAATCCCGCACTTCCTGTTTCTACAGAACTGGGCACGGCCTGGTCCAGAGAGTCTCAAAGGGAAGATACAGTGTGGGTCTTCCCTCTGCAGCAGCCCGGAGGCCCCAAGAAAGTTCTCCTTGAAGCCATGAGAAGCAGTTGCATCTCAGCAGCACACAGCTTGGTCAGGGCGCAGGCAGGGCTCAGTCTCCCCATCCTCGTGGTCTTTCTGATGCTCCAATGGGAGCTTGAGGCCGGGGCGCAGTGTTCTCCACCCTGAGTCTCCTTCCTTGCCCATCGTCATCATGAGCCCTTCTGCTCCGAGAAAACCAGCAAGGCCTCTCCAAGCCCTCCCAGCAGGAGGCTGTGAACAACAGTAGGAAGTCAGCTTTCCATCCTCTGCCAACGCCGGGGCCATGCGGAAGCCACATCCGAGAGGGTGAGGGCCACTTCCCTCCTTCTGCCACTGCCCCTCCCATTAACCAGCCCACACCCAGGGCCAACCTCGGGTACAGGGCAGGCAGGCGATCACGGGCTGGGAGGCTGGCTTCAATGCTGTCACAAGGAAGAAGATGGTGTGCCCGCCCATCCTGACTTAACACTATCGGGAGGGACCGTGGGGTGGGATGTAGGGGGCTTCCAGAAGGCCTCGGGTGATTTTGGCTAAAGAGGGTTGATGGGCACGAAATTATGCAGGTATTCACAATCTCTTAAATAGTAAGGTAAGGATGCCTGAATCTTTTTGTTTC
Source organism: Hystrix cristata (assembly GCA_004026905.1). Lineage (NCBI taxonomy): Eukaryota > Metazoa > Chordata > Mammalia > Rodentia > Hystricidae > Hystrix > Hystrix cristata. The sequence goes on along the minus strand of PVJO010000812.1, from coordinate 75,398 downwards.
ACTTAGATTGTGTGTTGCTTTTTTTTTTTTTCTTTGGTGCCGGGGAGCAAATGTTTCACTTAGATTGACAGAACATTTAAAGGTGAACATACAGATGGAGAAATCATGAATTTCCCACCAGCACAGAAAGAAATATGGTCAGTGATTTACACATGAAGAAGCAGTGTGAGAAATGGAGAGAGTGAGGAAGGGAAGAGCTGAATATTTTAAAGGTCTAAAATGTAGCACATCCAAAGGTCTCTCCATTTTCTATTTTAAATTTCTCAGGAGCTGGGGAGCAGAGAGAAAAGGGAGGAGCCAGGACAAGAATATCCCCCCCCAGGTCACACCCCTAATGACCCACCTCCAGCTGGGCCCCATGTCCTGACAGCACATTCAGTTACTGAATCCACAATGAGTACAGCAGCCTCATGATCCAATCACCTTCCAAACACATTCAGACTTTTGGTGGACATTTTAGATTTAAACCATAATGTTGCCTATCATGGGAAATCACTAAAATGTAATCATTTTCTAACCAATTACCCTTCTAGAGCAGCTATCTCTCCTCAGTGGCCCTCCTGGCAGCTGACTACCTGACCTCCACCTGAAGATGTCCAGTGAGGGCTCACCCTGTGGTGCAAGCCAGCCTGTCACCCTGACAAGTAGCTCTGTCATCAGACAAGGGTGTCTCGTGGGCATCTTCGCCGTGAGGGGCACTGGGCTGGCCTTGGAGACTGACCGAGATATGGGTCCTCCTCACGGTGGCACGACAGCCGAGTCTCAGAACCTCACCTGCGAGTCAAGCTCTGTCTTCTACCGCAGGAGAGTATGAACCACCTCCTTCCTCGCCCTGGAGACCAGGGACATGCTGGTAGCCTCCATGACCTTCCTCTCTGGGATGGTCAAGGAGCTGGTCACCGAGGGAGGGCAGGAGCTGTCCCTACCCTGCTGACAATAGAGACGGGGACGGGAGGGGGCGAGGGAGATGCATGCTGAGTATCTCAAGCTCCAAGCAGGAAGTTCTTTCCTCATTCCTATGGAAATCGTACTATAATTAAGAATGTATGGCTCAGTTCTATTTAACTCCCAACAATGTGGCGGGAATTAGTGTCTATGTATTTCTGAGGACTTTCCTAACCTACCTTCGTCATTTATAGGACTGATTCTGGGAGAAACTGCGGTCCAAGTTCTGAAAGGCCACATTTTGAAACAACTCATATGTGAAGTTAGGGGGCCTGCTTGTCCCTTGTCTATTCAGGGCCCAGAAGCCAGGGGCTCTCACCTCTTTCCTCTGGAGAGGAGAGGAAAGGAAATGAGAGCTATTCCTTGGTCACACAGGCTCTCCTCTGAAGGCCTGGCTTTTCCTTGGAAGAGAACCGGCTGCTCCCCCAGTACCTGGTAAGAACACAGGTGCAGGGTCACTGCTGCCTGCAGCGAGGGCCACGCGGGGCTTTGGGCTAGAGGCTTTCACTTTTGCAAATGCGACTGGGGCTCAGCCATTTTATACACTTCCCGCTAATCCTCCTTAATCACCAGGGAGAGGACTGGCTGGCGGGCGCTGGCCCCGGGCCACTTGTCCTCCCACAGCCTTAGAACAATGCTGAGTATAATGACCTTGCTTTTCATCCCTTTGGCGGAGTTACTTCAGGAAACACCCAAGGAGCTTAGCAAATGCTAAAATGAAAACAAGCTTCGGTTGGCTGACTGTGAAGACAGCTGGGGAGGTGAGCTTTGATGTTGTTTTCTAAATAGCAGGAGAAGCTGACATAGGGTCCAAGAATCTTAATAGCATTACAACTATTTAAGTCAGCGCTTGACTGAACTGTTTGCAAATCTTGTAATCCCTGTCATTCCTGAAATGAACACACTTCATGTAGCTCAGACATAAACATCAGATTGCAGAGCACATGTGGCCAGAAATACCCAACACAAGCTTCTCCCCAGAGTTATTTCAGCGCCTCCCAGCCTTTCTCTCTTCTGTGGGGGACCAAAGGCCTCATCTCAATTTTATGTTCATTACTGTGGTCTTTCAACTAATTCATAGGGAACCCGATAGACAGGATGGAGACTGTGCCCTTGTGCTGGCTGCAGGGATCCACCTAGTGCAGCACCCAATAACTACTGAACCAATGAATGAAACGCTGACCGTGGACCCAACCTCCCATCTATATTCCAAACGACACCAAAGTGTATCTGCCTGATGTCCAATTCCTGCAGTGCCTTGCTGAATGCCAAGCCATCAGCTAAGGAAGTATGATAAAAACTGGAGATGTCATGAGCAACAGTTATAGAGAAGGCCCTCGTTTTCATTTTTAAAGAGATTTCAAATTCTGAATTCAAATGGAAAACATAAATTTCAGACATTGTGATCCTAAAGATACTTTGGAGGGGGGAAGTTTTCTTTGCCACTAAATTCATTCCGCTAGGCACAGACTTGGGCAGTCTCCATGCAGTCCCCTAAAACCGAAGGGATAAGATATCTGCACTCAAAGAAGATGTAAGATAATTTTCTAAAGCCCTTCGGTGTGGGTGAGGCTTGTAGCAGGATCAACTCGAGCGATTCTCACGGTTGGGAACCTCTCTGTGATCAATGGCGGGTTCAGTGAATGGCGGGCAAAGGAGACTCTATCGTGCAGTCCTCAATAACAGAAGTTGTGTTTTGGTTATTCCTTCCCTGCCTTGCTCCTAGGCCATTCCAAAGAGAAGGATGGTTCTCCTGCCCTGTGAAAGGGGATCCAGAGAGGAGGCCTCACATCAAATTCTACTGGACAGGGATACTGCTCAGGGCCAGAATCTCTCTTTGGTAAGTGTTGAACCTCCTTTGCTGATATTTCAAAATACAGGGAATGAATAAATATCATATACACCATCAACCTATGTTAACTGAAAAGTTCATAATTAAATAGAAATCTGGATATTGACATTATTAAGCTTGAAATGGATTGTTTTTATGATTAAAAACCAAATAATTGGCTGGACAAGAGCAGTGTGTTTAATTAAAGACTTTAACAATTGACCAACATTGAGCGCTTGCTTGGTGACGGTCTTGGGGACAGTATCAAGAGGCTGGTTACTTGACTGGCTCTTGGTGCCAGGTCCTTGAACCCTGCCACTCCCGGAGCAGCTCACAGCCCAGTGCGCAAGAAGTCTGCATGTGGAGCTGTCACTCAGTGCCACCAGTGTGCTCACAGCCAAACCCCACATGGGTGGCAGGGACACTAAGGACTGGACCCCTGAGCTGAGCCAATCTGCAGCCGAGAAGTACGCACATTCTGTAGCATCTTGCTCAAGTTTTGAATGGCATTTTCTCCACTCATGTCTGTGAACCTTGAGATCAGTGATTCCCAATAGGGATGATTTTGTCCCCACAAGGGACACTTCACAAAGTCTAGAGACAGTTTCTCCTACACTGAGGGGGTGCCACACTAGCATGTAGTAGCTGGGGTTCAGCTTTGCCGCTGGGCATCCTACAAGGCACAGGACAGCACCCCCGCGATGAAGAATTACCCAGCCCCAGATACCAATGGTGCAGAGGGTGGAAAACCCTACTTTAGATGCCTACTTCATGAAGCGAAGCTGCTGCCCACCCAAGAAGGGGGACAATAACATGTGCATGTGACCCTCCCTGGAGTCAGGGACTGTACTTTACCTCTGTAACCTCAGAGTCCAGCACAGCATGAAATGAATAAATGTACCAACAAATGGGAGCGAGGATGTGGCTGGCCAGGTCCTCGGTGGGGGACAGCCCGAGTTGCTGGCACTGTGCTGACTTGGCAAGCACCTGCCTACTGTGCGCAAGCGCAGGTCCAACATTAACTCCCAGTTGTTCCACATTTCCCAAAGAATCTGGGAATCTAGACTTGTGTGTGGAAATCACCCGATTTCTAAATGGTGATGAGTAATTCAAAATTTGGAAAGCAAAATACAAGAAACAATAACTGTACAGACAAATACAGTAGGTCTGAACAAAACAGGCCTGCAGCAGCTGCCCTTTGCAACTTCTGAGACAAAGACTAGTCCACCCCCATCTAGGACCTAATAGCGAGTCACCCAGCCACACTTGAACACACCCAGACAAAGCGCCCAGCTCTGTGCGAGACAGAGATCGGAATTACAGTCTGACACTCCCCTGCCGCGGGTTCACTCTGTGGTTGGAAAATTCTTTGAGGCTGAAAACACACCATCCTTAACCTCGAGAGTTCTAAAAAATCAGGAAATTCCAAAGTCAAGGTTCCTTTTGCAATAATCACACATGCTGCTTCCTTGATTTGGGGACACAAAGCCTCTCTTTCCATTGTGTCTGGGGCATACCCACGAGTCCACAGGATGTGACACAACCTCTTACAGACTACCATTCTCGAACATTCCATCCTAGCATTTCCTCACCTCCAGAGAGCTGTCTCACTCATGCTTCTCACGCTTGGTTTAACACCTGGTTCATTTTGAAACTCTGTACAAAATACGGCCATGGAAGGCTTACAAGGCGTGACCAAAAATACAGTTAATGTTTCAATTAAAAACAAAATATTACAATAAAAGACACATTGCCACGAATCCCCCTCAAAATACTGCCCCTCACTGTGAACACACTTATGCCATCATTCTTGCCAGTTTCTGAAGTAGTTCTGGAAGTCCTCTTTTGTGAGTGTTCTTGTGGTGAATGCTGGTGCCACGCACCATCCAAGAGAAAGGAGTGCTCCGAAAAACATAACAGTGTGTCCATCCACCTTATTCCCTGGATCTGGCACCGTGCAACTTCTGGCTCTCCCAGGAAGTCTAAATGACCAGGAAAGGTGAAGGTTTTGAGTTCTTTCAGGCAGTCCTGACAGGACAACTAAGCTCACGGAAGAGGGAGGACTCCCAGAGCTGCTTGAGAAAGTGGTGAGAACATGGGATAAGCGTGTTTGAAGTAACGGCAAGGATTTTGAGGGGGATTCATGGCAGTGTGTCTTTCACTGTAACAATTTTTAGAAAATGTAAACATTCACTGTTTTTCCATCATACCCCATATGTGTAAGAAAGAAAAATAATGTCAAGAATTTATACTAACAATATAAAGGTTAAAGGTACAGAAAAATGGGGATGTGTCTCAAGAATGTACCAGGAGGTAAATGTGTCTTTTCTTGGCAGGCAGGTTTTAGGATGTCCATCTGTCCACTGCTTGGCATTCCTTCCCAGGACAGAAGGAGGGAGCCTGGGGTCAGCTGCCAGGTCCATCACCCCAGCTTGAATCATGAGACTCACCGACGGCTCCTCCCGCTCACTCGGCCTGTTTTCTCTGGGCGAGGGGCCGAGTCCCCTCTCCCCCGGCCCCAGCTAAGCCTCCTGCTTCTGCATATGGTGCCCTGCCGAGTGTCGAAGCCTTCTTTCGGGGACTCCTGCGCTCTCCCTCCTCCATCTGCACATCTGCGAGGCATTCTGACAGCCACCGTCCTGTGAACGCCAAGAAGTGTCCTTCTCACTCCCCCTTCCCCGAACACCCTTGAAGGTTACAATGATATTCTGTGCTTCTTAATGGCTTCCACACATAGTGCACATAGTAGCCACTCAATAAGCATTTACAACTGACGGATGTAATCAGAGCTGTCATGTAGAAGTCCAAGACGACAAGACATCTGTCCTAAAAGTGTTCCCCTGGACATCTTCATTCACCAGCTCAGCCCAGAACAAGCACTAGAACTGTCCTGTCCTCTGGAATGTGCCCATTTTTGCTGTCGAATCATCTGGATGCTAAAAAGATAACTGCTGTGGTTTGGATAAGGGTCCTCCAAAGGTCCATGTGTCAAATGCGTGGTCACCAGTCTGTGGTGCTACTGGGAGGTGCCAGAACCTTTAAGAAACGGAGTTTACAGCCAGGTGTGGTGGTGCACACCTGTAATCCCAGCACTCGGGAGGCTGAGATAGGAATTCGAGGCCAGTCTGGGCTACACAATGAGCTCAAGGCCAGACTGAACTACAGAGAGACACCCTGTCTCAAAAAACAAAACAAAACAAAAATAGAAGTGGAGCTGAGTGTGAGGAAATAGGGTCACTGGGAAAACGTGGGACCTCAGCCCCCCACGTCCCAGCCACCACAAGGTAATGAGCGTCTGTTCCACCACGCGCTTCCTGCCATGAGTGCTGCCTGACCACAGGCCCAGAGGCAATGAGGCCAAGTCAAAATAAACCTTCCCTTCTTCCAGACGATCATTTCCAGTTATTTGTTATAGCATGCAAAGTGGACTAACGCTCACCCTGGTGGGAAGAAGAATGTCAAGGCCGGTTTCCCTCATGCCTCCCCTAGAATGACCCCACATCCTGTCTATACTGCACATCCTTGGTATTTCTCCAATCAGTGCTGGAAGGTTATGAGGCTTTGGACACACACAGGTGTGGATCTGAATCCTGATCTAATCACCTGACAGCTATACAAGGCTGGGAAACACCTCCGAACCTCAGCATCTTCATCTTTAACATGTGGATAACATGGAAGGTTGTACAATGTAATATTAAGATAAAAAGGTACAGGGTTGCTTCCTAACCTTTCTTTTCCTTTTGTTTTTCTTCTTGGGGCAGGAAATGTCCCTCTAGCAGCTCCTGAGAGAGTCCAGGAATCCCTTTCTCTGAGAACCACACACCCTGCCCTCAGGTAAGGAAATGGGCATCTGTAAATACCACAGAGACAGTGACTTTCAACTTCCCCATCTAAGATCAGTTCCGGCCACATATTAGGCACATGGTAAATATCTGTTTATTGAGTCTCTTCCGGCTCAAGGCCACACAAGACACAAGTTCACCTCCCAGACTTCCCCATCATGCATCCCACAGGACCGCGGGCCCTGCCTTTCACGCTTGTCCCGTGGGAATCTCCTACTGGTGTTTTAAAATAACACTGTTGTTTCCATGGCTACAAGCGCACCCAAGGGCATTATCTGCAGGAGGTCCTGAGAGATGGAAGCTGCCACAGCTACACCCAGGCACCACTGACGTCCCAATCAAACAGGTGACAATTCACAGGCTCAATTTGAAGAAAAGAAAAAAGAGGGACAGGAAGGGACCAGTTATTAGTTTGATCCCAAGCATAGGAAAAATATACTTTTCTTCTAGATCCATGCTGTACTTGAGCAAAGCTAGGTAATAGCATGCTTTTTCTCTTTGCAACAATGCTGGTAAAAAAAAATGTAAAAAGCAATTCTAAAACATGTGCGCACCTCAATATGACCGTGTTTTTGTGTGGGACAAAAATCCACCAATGAAGATATCAGAACTGGAATGGAAACAGGCACCATCTAAGGTGGCACTCAGCTTGTTCTACTTTTCTTTTTTTAAACAAACGATAAAAGATCGGAAAACAGCAACAGTAACATAAACTATTCTAAGTAATGTGCTGCTTTGGTGATTCTGTCCAGGAAGGCGGCCCATGGCCACAGGGAAAGAAAGCTGCTACTTGGCCAGCAGGCTGGTGGCCAGGTGAAGAGTTATCAAGGCTCAAACTGTGCATGTGTGATAATTTTATCATAGGAAGCTACATTAGATGGAAATTAATATACAGTCGGGGAGGGACTGGGCTGTCAAGGAAGTCAGCAGAAAAAATAAAGACATCAGAATTGTGGCTGGAGGCACATCTGAAGACCAGGCCTCAAGATAAAGATGCAATGACCAGGTCCACGAGCCTCCCCTAAAGGACAAGTAGTAACTTGGAATTACACTATAATTGGTATCATCTGGTCCAGTAAAGTCCAGGTAGGCATTGGCCACCCAGGTGGGTGACCAGAGCATCGGGACCCATCCCTTTCCCCAAATGCCTTTTTTCTTTCCACGTGCCCTTGCTACGTCCAGCCTCCCTCTCTACTGGATCAATATTAGCTAAGCAGCTGTACTTGTAATCTAATTGGTGGATTATAATTTGACGCATGTTGTATTCGCCTTGTGATTTTGTTCTATAAAACATTCCTGCAGAAGTGGGCTCAGTGGCAACCCATTTCTGAGTCCCCTCCTGTCTTTCAGGACTTATTCTTGCTCCCCAAAAACATTTCCTACTTTTAACCTCCAATGTCCTTTGGAATTCATTTTTCGATTTCAGGGGACATGAACTTGGCACATCTGACATCTAGCAGGTTGGGAGTTATATTTTGCCCTGTTTCAATTTCATCTCACTGGGCCAGCACTGCTGGATGCCAGACACCTTACCATGGTCAGGCCCACAAATCTGCCCCTCCTTCCAGAGCCCACCCCACTACAAGACGGAACCTGACAGACACTGCACCTCGCTCACCATTAACCAACCTGGGTTACTTCTGGCCAGAGGCAACTGAGGGAAGGAGGAGAGACTTGGTTTTTTTGGTGCTGGAGATAGAACTCAGGGTCTTTCAAGAGCTCTACCACTGAGCTAAATCCCCAATGACCTGTACATTTTACTTAATGTATTTCTCTTCTTTCTTTCTGTCTTTCTCTCTCTCTTCAATTTTTATTTTGTAATTAGTACATCTTTGCTGTATATAATGACCACATTCCTTGTGTGGAGTTGGTTACATGTATATAACACATCTTAATTCTTTTTTCACTCCCTCCCTCCATCTCTTGATTCCTTTCCCTTTTGCAAAAAAAACTACCGCATTTCCTATTATCATCTTTTATTTTGCTCTTTATTTATACTTCGAGGTTCTCACATAAGAGAAACCATGCAATATTTAAGCTTGTGTGTCTGATTTATTTCACTTAACATTATTGTCTCAAGGTGTATCCATTTTCCTACAAATGACTCAAGCCTACCCTTATGGCAGAGTAGTACTCCATTGTGTATAAATGCCACATCTTCTTTATCCATTCATCTGTTACTGGACATATAGGCTGCTTCCAAGATTTAGCTATTGTGAATCGTGCTGCTATAAACACGGGTATGCATGGATCACTGTAATATGATAACTTTAGCTCTTTTGAGAAATAACTACAAGGGGACCAGCTGGGTCAAATGGAATTTCTAGTTTTAGTTTTTTGAAGACCCTCCACACTGATTTCCACAGTGGGTGCACCAGTTTACACTCCCACCAACAATGCAGAAAGGTTCTTTTTCCCTCACAGCCTCACTAGTATTTGTTATTACTTGATTTCTTGATGACAGCCGTTCTTTCTTGGAGTAAGACCGAATCTCAGTGTTGCTTTAATTTGCATCTCTCTAGTGGCCAGCAATGTTGATCATTTCTTCATGTATTTATTGGCCAATTGTACTTCTTCACCTGAGAAGTGCCTATTCATTTCAGTTGCCCATTTTTTGATTGGGTTTTTTATTTTAGAAGGTCTAATAATTTTGAGTTGTTTATATATTCTAGATATTAGTCCTCTGTCTGAGGAATAGTGGGCAAAATACTTGATGCATTGCTGTACTGTTTCAAACGTCTTACTAATAGCACATTACTCTATCACTTAAAAACACTTCAGTATCTCTGTACCAGATTAAAGCTGGCCATTGACAAAGAGCAGCAGCGAGCAGTATCACCCATTTGATCTCCCCATCACTTCCTCCCTTGCTTCCACCGCCTGTGCAGACAGAAACCGAGATTCCTGGTCATGGTCACACCACTGGTGTGCACATTAGTGATTTTAGTGAAGTTCTCTTCTTGCTCAGCTCTCCAGTGGAAAGTCTTGTAGATAGGGTTCAGTGTTGTTATGGTTTACATGTAAAATGTCCCCCAAAGTCTCACGTGTTGGGAAGGTGACTGGATCTTGGGAATGCTATACTCACCAACAGGCTCATCCACTGATGAGCTCACAGCTGAATGTGCTGTTAGGAGGCGGGGCAGGACCTGGAAGGGGGTGCTCTTGTCTCCTGCTCCTTCCTTCTCTGCTTCCTGTCTACCATGAGGTGAATAGTTCTCTCTACCATGTTATTCGTGCCTTGGAGCCTGCTGACCATGGACTGGATCCCCTGAACATGAGCCAAATTAAATCTCTCTTCCTTTGAGTTGTGGGTGTTGAGTACTGTGTCCCAGCAATGGGAAAGCTGACTGATACAGAGGTGAAGGCACATGATCACTTCATTAACATCCTCACAGGGCCTGACTGTGAAGGGGAAGCCAGGCACACTGATCACAGCTGGGCTCTGCCGCCACACTAAAGCCTTCTCAAGCAGCATCGTTTGTTACTAGTGGACCAAATGCCCTCTGAGAATCATGGGCTCAAAGGACTGTGGTTGGGTTGTGTGGCCACTGTTAGGAGGTCACCGCATCTACTTCCTCAGGTAGCAGCCCCCTGCAGACAGCAAGTCTCAGCAACCATGTCCTGCATACCCTGGGCATGGTCATCCCCCAACCTCTGCCTCTGCCATCTGCTAAAGTGCCACCTGCTCCGGTCACCCCCTCTGCTGTCCTTCGCCAGCCTTGTTCTGCGCACCCCACAGTGTCCCCTCCTGCTGGCCTCTAGGTAGCAGGTAGACCCTACCAAGCAGAGAAGAGAACCAGCAAGGGATGGTGATTAGAGATGTCAGGAGGGAAATCAACACAGAGACAGGAAATAGCTTGGGCTCTTGCATGGGGTGTGGTCAGGGAGCCCCTCTGAGGCCGCCTGGACCTGCAGGATGACAAGTCAGTGGCCCACGGGAAAGCTGGGAGGAAGGCGGTCCAGGCAGAGCGGCCTCACCCTCAGCCCACAGGCAGGAGCGCAACACCATCATCAAGGCACAGAAGGGCTGTCCCCTTCTCCAGCCTCCAGGGCATACTCGGCCAGTAGTCCAGGGTTCCACTGTGCAGTTCAACCCTACACGGTCTGAGCATCACCATGAGCCCTGATCCCACCCCAGCACCGGCAAACCTGCTCCCCATGCACATCACCATCTCAGCAAAGGGAACGTCACTGTCCCAGACTCTGCTTCTTCTCCATTCCCAGGACCTTTCAGAGATCCCACCACTCCCACCCCTGCACTGCTGCCAGGTCGGCCTTTGCCACCACCGTCTTGCACCCTGATCCCTGCCAGAGTCCACCTGGCCTTTGTACTCCTCCCTGCCTGCTCCCCACTCTCCGCCAGCAGACAGAGCGTGGTTAACATGGAGCATGAAGCTCCAATCGCTCCCGACTCACTCAGGCAAAGCCACACCCAGACAGTGGCCACCATGGCCCCATGCACTCTTCCACCTCGTCTACTGCCATTGCCCCTCTAGCCGCATCTACAACTCAGCCCCTTGAAGTGCTGCTCCTGGAACACTGTTCCTCGAGCTCACCAAGTACACTCCTACTGTGGGTCCTTTGCACGTGCTGTTTTCCACAACAGCCCCATGGCTCATGTCCTCACCTCCTCTGGTCTCTGCTTAAGTATCTTATGAGAAGCAGTTGTTTTTTACCAAATGGGTGACTGCATTCTAGACAAGGACTATTTCAAGCTTGTTTAAGAGCAAGTGAACAGAAACATCAAAGAAAAAGAAACTCAGATATAGCTCTCTCTATATAAATGGTATATATGTGTGCACATATATATATAGATATATATAAAATACTACTCACACTCATACACACACACACACACACACCACAGAGCTGACCATCTTTAACCACAGGTTCCACATCTGCAGACTCAACCAACCTCAGATAGGAAATATTTTTTAAAAACTCCCTCTTTACTGAACCTGTACCAACTATTTTTCTCATTATTCCACACACAATACAGTATAACTACAGTTTACACAGCATTCACACTGTATTAGACATTATGAGTAATCTAGGGATGGTTTAAAGCATACAGGAGGATGCATGTAGGTTGTGCCAATACTTCACTTACTATAAAGGGATTTGAACATCCATGGAGTTTGGAATCTCTGTGGGGACGTGGGACAGCCAAGCCCCCTGGACACCAAGGGCCGGTGGCTTCTCTCGTGGGTGAGTGGCTAGAAGGAGTGCCGGACTGGGGGTATGGGACACATGAAATGTTCCAGTGTTGAAAATCTGTCAGGTTGTATGTGGTGTGTAAGGTCGTAGAAGTGATACATACACTCTTCTGAACACAAACTTACACATTAATAGGAGTTGTTTAAAAAAGAAAAAACACACCTCACTAATATGAGATTTACATCAGAATGGGCACATACACCCAACACACACCTTTTCTTCAAAATTTGTGCAAAAAATAATACCCAGATGACACCTAAATAACAACTTGGTGTTCCCTCCTCCGTGTGAGACTCACCATCCCAAGGCCGCGCCAGTCAGGACCATATCGAAGAGCAGCACCGAGAGCCCGGCCGTGAGCACCTGCAGAAATGAGTCCAACAGAAGGCTCTGCTCACCTCCAGTCATTTCTCACAAGCTCAGAGCCCCAGCACAGCCTCCCTCCCCGCTCGGTACCCCGCCCACACTTCCCAGTCCCCTGCACCAGCGTGGCTTTGGTGTGGAAAACGAAGAGGTCAGATTCGTCAAAGGGGCATCCAACTTCCAAACTGCAAAAATCAGAAGAGGAGGCAGCAGCCCATGTCTCCCCAGTCCCTCTCTGGGGAGTGTGCACTCGCCACTCACACTCAGGGTACCTCCACATTCAGGGTGCTCGCCACCAGCTCCCAGCCCCTGAGGATACACACCATCGATACGCCTCGACCAGAGCGCCACCTCTCCCACCCTGCCCAGGGGCCCCATTTTCCTGGCACACATTACACATTCCACACCCTAAGAAGCCAGGTATTTCCTGAGAAAGACAGCAATTAATTCATTAATTATTTGCAAATAGCTGAAGCCAGAGGAGAGAGGAGATCTTATCCCCACACCTCTCAGAGCCAGGAATTCCAGAAAAGTCTCTTAGGAATAGGGTAGTCATAGGACCCCCACACCAGAGGTGCCTCTGCTCGGTTGGATTGAAGGGTGTGTGGGAAGAGGCCCAACTTTGTCCACACTTGGAACAACTGCTCAAGACAAGCTGTTTCTTGTTTCCACAATCATGCACTCTGCAGGTCAAAACAGCTTCTGTGAGAAAGGTCACCCACAGGACTTGCACTGGGAAGCAGGCTGTGTTGGGATGAGGGTCATCCAAGTGTGGGTCCTGGGAAAGGTCAAGTACCCTCCACCTCCCGGGCACTTTATATGCTGTCCCGGGGGGCTCCCAGCTGGGAACATGGCGGCAAGCAGACAGCCAGGAGAAAGGAGCAGCTCAGATTGAACCCCATCCTCACTCACTCACCAATTTTCATTTAGCACCCCAGGAAGAAGTCTGCAGCTGTGGACCCAGAACCTTCTGTGTATAAATGTGGTAAAGTTTGGGGACCTTCGTAAGTTTGCCCCTTTGCCTCTCTTTCTGAGGTTTTGTTTGCCCCTTTGCCTCACTTTATCGATTTGCAGCAAAAACGCTGGCCACAAGGGACTTGTGTATCGTCCTGTGCATTGTCTGCAGAAGAACAAGGCAGAAGCCAGGTCAGAGAGACAACCGTAAAGTTGAACATACAGATAAGGGAAAAGAAATGTCCCCAAGTGGTGAGTGGGGAGCTTTCTTAAAAGGCATGAGGAATACATCTGTCCCTCTTTCCTTCTTTGTTAAATGTAACGTTTGGCCAAAGACTTCTGCACCTATTGTCATGAGCAAAGCAGGCCTCGCAATGCAGTCATCTGGTTTGGGCACTAACACTCCACTAACCACGTGAGCGAGTCCTTCGGCCTCCCTGCTTATGCTCCTGTAGAAGATAGAGCCATCTTGACCATAAACCTTCACCTGAAGGGCCTGGACTGGGAGCTTCCAGCTGGGGGAGCTTTTAACAGCCAGTCTGTGTCAAGTCTTCTTTCTCTACTTGTTATAAGTTTTCCATCTGCACTTTTTCCAAAAACATATTTCCTCCAGGTTTTCCAACTCTTAACATTTAGTCATCCGGAGAAATATTATTTTATTTCATGTGTGCCTGTTGTATTACATTCCTTTTTATTCTTCTTTTTATTGTCTTTTCTCTCTTTGTTTTTCCTTAGTTGTGACCAACGTTAACTATCTTGCTAATCTCTCCTCCCTTTTGCAACTTCTTGGATGTTTCCTGGGATGGTGTCAATGGAGATGTGTTTCTTGGAAAAAGGCTGAGGCCAACTCATGGATGTTGGCCATGCTGGCGCTTGGCATGATGGAACACTTCACATGTATGGAGGACTCAACTTGCCATTTCTGTTTCTCACCATTGTCTTCATCTCCTTCACTACCGCTCCCTGCCTCTGCTGCCTATCTGGGTTCGGTGAGACCGGTTCTCACTAAGTAGCCCAGGCTGTCCTGAAACTCATGGTGATCCTCCTGCCTCAGCCTCCTGAGTGCTGGGATTACAGGCTTCTGCCACCACACCCGGCATCTTTTGCCTCTTTTTTATCAGCTCTTTCAGGGCTCCTTTGCCTGGCGTCTCTCCTGACTCTCTGATTACCCCATGCCTGTGACCAGTCTGGCAGTGCGAAGCTCACAGGCTGGGGCTAGTGCCTCTGCACTTTCACGAGTTTCTTGAGCTTAGAGGAACCCAGTCTGCCCTGAGACAGACAGCTGGCCTGCTCCTTCCTATTAGCAGCACGCTTTGCCAAGAAAAAAGCATCCTACAATTTTGAAATCGGCCCCTACTTGAAAACAAGGCGGACTTAGTAGCCACTCTGGTGCCTTCGCTGTCAGCTCCTTCCTGGAAAAGCGTGTGGAGCCTCGAGCCCTTCTCCTGAGTCACTTTTCAAACTTTTTAACTTCTGCTTTTATTAGTACGTGTGTGCAGTGTGTAGTGATTGCATCCCTCAAGGGGAGTTGGTGCCCGGACACAACACACCTCAATTCTTTCTGCGCCCCCTTCCCCTCCCTCCCTCCTAAACCTCCTGGAAGTCTCCTCTTCACACGAGCAAGCTGGCTGCAGGCTGTGGCAGTCACCACAATCTCACAAAGAGGCGCCCATCACTGTTGTCACGATGCCCTGTGAAGCCACCCGCTCTCAGCCCCAGGAGCTAGGGGAGGCCCGCAGGTACACTGCGCCCACCCGGCAGGGGCCATGCGCCCGCCTCCCGCCGCGAGCCCTGGCAGCCGGCTCGCTCTCTGAAGACATCTACACACACACACACACACACACGCACACGCAGTCACAGCGCTCTCCCACCCATGACACCTTCTCAGACAGGAAGAGCAGAGAGTGTCGAGGCCTCACAGAAGGGCAGCTGCTGGGCAGCTGGCCACACGAGTTGTTCCCGCGCATCAACCTTACCACATTGCAAAGGTCATGCTCATGGCCACCAAAGTGATGCATTTGTTTTTTTCCTTTTCAAGTACCAAGATGGAACCAGGGCCTTCTCACTAAGCTACATCCCCCGAGGGTCTCACCCAGTTGCTAAGTGCTCAGGCCGGCTTGAATTTATGATCTTCTTGCCTCGGCCTCCCAGCGTGCTAGCATTACAGGTATGCACCACCACACCCAGCCAGTGACAGACTTCCGTACACCACAGGCCTTCAGGGTTGCTTGAGAACACGCCAAAGTGCTGACATCACATCTTACCACCAAGGGTCCACTCCATTCCCCTTTCAACTGAGGAGGAACCAGAAGCCAGGAGTGGCCGAGTGTTCCAAGTGTGGGTACACCATGCCCCCCCCACAGTCACGTGGGGCACAATGTGAGAGATGAAAGGGATGCCCTTAGCTTACAGGTAGGGAGGCTGTGACTCAGAGACAGCATATGACTTCTCCAGGGGCCCTGCTGCTCTGTGGTAGAGGGGAGTAGAACCAAGGCATTGACTTCCTGCTCAACCTTGTCTCACAGCCAGGAATCCAGGAAAGGGATCCATGCAGTTTATTAAAAAAAAGGATCTCGGGGCTGGGGATTTAGCTCAGTGGTTAAAGTGCTTGCCTTGCAAGCACAAGGACCCGAGTTCGATCCCCAGCACCAAAAAAAAAAAAAAAAGGATCTCATGGAAGTCAGGTAGGAGGGGCACACCTGTACCCCAGCACTTGGGAGGCTGAGGCAGGAATATCGCCCAGAGTTCAAGCCAGCCTGGGCTGCATAATGAGTTCAAGGTCAGCCCTGCCTCAAAAAACCAAAACACAAAATGAAAAGCCCTTTTTAAAAAGCAGACTCAAACAGATGTCTGATCAGGCACCTGTGTTCACAGCAGCACTACTCACAATCAGAGTAGGAAGCAACCCGGTGACAAATGGAGAAGCCCACTGTGGTATGCACACCACGGGATACTCTCCAGCCTTACAAAGGAAGAAAGTTCTGATGCCTGCTGCAACATGGCTGAACCCTGAAGACGTTAGCTGAGTGAAATAAGCCAGACAGAAGGACACAAATGTCTGAGTCCACTCACGTCGGTCACCTCATCATCCAACTCAGAGGCAGAGCGGCAGGGCATTTACCAGGCCCTGAGGGGAGGGAAGGGGAAGTTATGTTTGATGGGGACGGAGTTCAGGCTCAGGAAGAAGACGAATGGCAGGGACAGCTGCACAACGATGTGAACGCACTTCATGCCCCCGCACCATCCACTTAGAAATGGTTAAGACTGTAAATCTTACGTTTATTTTAACAGGGGCAGGGACAGAGACAGAGGGACAGAGAGCGAAGGAATCCATTTCTTTCTTCCCAATTCCTAATCTCTCCCCCATTTCGCCTGCTCAGGAACTGCTCTCGGTTGAAGATGGTGTTTCTCTCCAAACTCATGCAAGAGTTTAACCCCCAAATCACGTTAACGGTACTAAGAGAGTGGAACATTCACCCCACTCTGCTGTTTAAAAGTGAAGCCTGTGCAAAGCGATTAGGATAAAGTCATCAGGGTGGTGCACCTATGACTGACTCCTGGAGGCTTTAGAAAGAAAGAGAGACGGCTGGGGATTTAGCAAAGCAGTTAGAGTGCTTGCCTTGTAAGCACAAGGCCCTGAGTCCGATCCCCAGCACACACACACAAAAAAAGTAAATAGAAAGAGAGAGAGAGGCCACATGTAAACATGCAGGTCCCCATCTCTGGCATGTGATGTCACGTACCACGTTGGAACTCTGCAAACTAGAAAGCTGACACCAGAAGGGAGCCAATGCTAGTGCCTGGCCCTCGAACCTCCCAAACTGAGAGCCAAGTAGACCTCTACTCTTTAAAAAGTCAGCCTGCCTCAGGTATTGTGCTATAGTAACAACAGGTAGACCAGCACAGGAACCCTCCCCAAGTGCTTGACTGGTTCTTTGCAGGGCTCAGTTCCCACCTGTGTGAAGGACCCGCAGGCTGCCTGCTGCTGCATTTCCTAATCACTGATTTGTTCCAAGTCTGTCTCCCTTCCCCAGCCTGTGAAAGCCCGAGGCCAGAGACTCAGAAGCCAGCCCAAAGGCTGGGAAGGACGGAAGCCGGTGTGCATCCCCTGCAGGACACACAGACTTGCACCGGGTCAGGTTGGCTTCCTTTGTGCTAGTCAGAGCGGCCACGAGGGACAGACTGTTCATGGGCTCGAAAGCTTATCATTGCTCTGAAACACAGGTGGGAATTTAGCATTCAGCACAGAAACGAGATCTCCTCTTGGTAAGCACCAAACAAGCATTCGGAAACAGAAGGGTCAAGCAGGAAGAGTCTCAAGGCCCGGCACAGCTAGGAGGCTTACAGAGGAACGTGCTGGTGTTGTGCACCAGCTGGGTGAGCGACAGGAAGTGTAACCATAATGCCGACTCCCTGTTCCCTGAAGACAAGATCACCAAAAGCCCAACTGATCACGGGAAAGTAATTCTCCCACAAACACGCAGGCACAGGCTCTAGCCCCGCTTTTATTTCCTTGCCTGTCCCTGGAAGGGATTCACTGCCACACGGCCATCATTTGCCACGCACTGGCTGACGGAATGCATCAGCTGTAACATCTGTTTGAGGCTGTCAGTGGCTTCCTGAGCATCTTAGTCCCTTTTCTGCTATCACAGACTGGGCAAGACTGGGAAAAACGAGAGGGCACAACGCCAGCACGTGGAGAGGGCCTTCGTGCTGTGACGCATCACAGCGCAAGGGCAAGTGGGCACACGCAAGACAGACTGGCGGCTGGGCTGAACTCTTCCTGTTTACTAGGAACCCAGTCCCATGATACTGACTCGGCTGCAGGGTAACAGCACACATCCACTCCTGAGAGCAGAGCCCTTGCATCTGATCACCTTTTAAAGGTCCCAGGCCTTAGTACTAGCATAATAGCAATTACATGTCAACATACGTTCGGAGGGGACGTTCAAACCACAGCACTGAAAGCCTGCCTGATGGGGATCCTACGGCACAGATGGAGTGTGGAACCCCCTTTCCCTCCCATCTCTCTCACTACCTAACACCAAAGGCCTCCCAGTCCACAGGACAGGACCTTGGGACTTGACTCCAAGGCTGTGCCAGTTTTCCTGCAGGTGTGCTACACTCCACTCTGGTCTCCAACCCAGGAAGAAGGTGCTTCCTGGCCTGCTCAGCTCTGACCAGTCCTTGGCCCAGTGACACTGACCACTGTGTGAATTTCTGGTCCTGGGTCTCACCTGCTATTTCTGGACCCATAATTAACCCCAGGAACTGAGAGACACCATGCACCCCCCTCCCCCACCAGGTGCACCTCCAGAGCCACCTTCATGTGCATGGCCTTGGTGGCTGAATCTCCCAAATGTGAGCCATGTCCCCACTTCACTTGCCTTGGGCTTCAGAAAGCACAGCAAGAGATGCACGCTCCATGGCTTTGGATGCGATGCCACATGATCCACCACCGATCAATGGCCTGGTCTCCCACTGCACCAAGCAGTCCACCCAGCTGAGCAACAGAGGGCCATTCCAGGGCGTTCCACTCCGTGGTGATGGGATACAACCCTGCTCGCAACATCCCAGAGCTGAGCATCGGGTCCCAGGACTGAAAGGCCCTACTTCAGTGCACTACCCTGGGCAGCCGTGAAGCGTCCCAATCCCTTCAACACTTACAATCACCTTTCACACATCAACACAAAGACAGGACAACCTCTTATTCAATTTTGTCCTCCAAAAGTGTCAATAAAAGCACAACCTATTTTTAAGCTAGGTATGGTATGCACATCCATAATCCCAGCACTTGGGAGGCTGAGGCAAGGGGATCACTGTGAGTTCGAGGCCAGCCTGGACTACATAACAAGAACTTGTCTCAAAAAAAAAAAAAAAAAAGATTTTAAAATGGCAACCCCCCTCCAAAAAGGCTTCACATTACTCTTGGACCTTACCATTCAAAAGACGTAAGAAATTGCTATTAATTCCAACTGCTGTTCTTATTTTCCAAAAGCATTTTTAAAAATGCAGATATTTCCCAAAGAAGCAAGAGTCCTGTCACCTGAGGGATGCACATGGACTTGCATAACCAACACCAGGACCTGACCCAGCCTCAGTAATGCCAACAACAGCAGAACTCAATACAATGTGCCGTCTGCGGAGCTTTGAGTTTCCTGGCTTTGTTGACCCATGTCACAACCTCTGTGTTATTCAAACACATTTTGGTATTTAAAGCAGATCAGGTTTGTTTTTTTAAACATTCATTTCAACTCTAAGACAAATTTTCTGTTTAAGGAAAATAAGCGGGGAGGAGTTGTTAGTGGGAACCTGCCAGAAAAGAAGGTATTTGGAGGAGAATTAGAGACTTGGGATTATTGTTTAGTTGCTTTTTAAATGTATGTTACAGCAACAAGGCTCCAGCCCCACCTTCTCCAGCGGCTGTGTGACTGCATGGCAGGCCAGGGACACAGCTCTCTCGCAGGCCCGTGTCCAGACTCAGACACAACCTCACCTCCTCGCCTTCCTTTTTAGGGAAATCTAATGCAAAATTTATAACCAGAGAGCAGGCCATTTTTCTCCCAGGACCCAAGGAACTCTTCTGGGTCTACCTGCTAGAAACCACAGCTAAGGCTGAGAACGCGATTTGACATTTTAAAAATATTCAATTAACTCATAACCCATCCTGTGATTTATGACCACGATCAGTGTAATTATTAATGAGCAACGACTCACACTAACCTCCAGACATGGCTTTAATAGTATTTGGTATCGCCTCATTAAAATCTAGGAGCCATTAATTCTGGCAGGTATCAGAAAAGCAACATTTATTTTAAGCCTAATGGGATTAAGAACACAGATGCGGGACAAAAAACAGATGAGATTTAAGTGAAGGAAAAATAAATTTTAAAACCCAGAGACATCTCAGGTGACTTTTAATAAACTCGTACTTTTATAAGAGAAGAGACGAGAAAATGAAATTTTAAAAACATGACATGATATCTAGTTCATGGAAGGTAAGGGAAGAGAGTAAACAAAATGTCACAAAGGCAGAAAATGTCCCAGACATCAGGCCCTATAGTGCCACGTACATGAGTCGGGGGTCCCCACAGCATCCCTGCACAGGGGGTACTTAGCCCCATCTGACAGATGAAGAAACTAAAGTGCAGGGATAAACGCCCCGATCAAAGCACACAATTACAGGAGGAGAGTTGGAGTCCACAACCCAGGTCTCCTGAGTCCAGGGCCGAGACCCTCTTCTGCCTCATGCCAACCCTCCATGGTGGCTATCAGCCTGGAGATGGCAACCCGACTCAGTAGTTCCCAACCTTGGCTGCACACTCAGAATGTGGTGAGAAGTTAAATCACAAAAAGCCCCACTAATATCCTGTTTCACACCAATCAGATAGGAATTTAAGGGCTCTGGTAATGGCATCAAAAAAAAAAAATCTCCCTGTAATTCTCCTGTCAAGAGAAGGTTGAATCCCTCATTATTGACGTATTACTAGTTTGAGTTAAAGTATCCACAGAATTGCCAAACATCTCAGAACCACTTGGCAACATGAGTGGGAGGGGCCAGAACCTGGCCAAACAAGACATCACCACCCACCATCCAACCAGGTCTCATTAATAGCACCATCTGTTCCCAGCACCACCCAATGAGGGCTCCACTTTCATCATGCCTTTGTTATTTTCTGAGTCTTTGTTTATTGCTGCTGCCCTAATGGGCGCAAAGCGGTGTCTCACCGTGATTCCACCCTGTGTTTCCCTGGGGCTCATGCTGCAAGTGCCCTTTTGTGGGCTTCTCGGCCGTGTGTTCATCTTCTTTGAAGAACCGTCCATTTAGACCCTCTGCCTATTTGATAGATATGAGTCCCATACAAGATCCTCTGCAGCCCCAAAATTTTAATTTTGATGAAGTCCAATTCAGTTACTTGGTTGTTTTGCTTTCTGGTGTCATGGCCACTTTAAAAGTAACAAGGACTTTTAAATCGCAATTTCATCCAACATCTTAACAAGCACTACGCATGTTATAGTTGTAAACATGGTTCCTTTTGATACAGCCATTCACACATTCTCTCTCCAAATATTCATATTTTATTACAACATGATCTATCTAAATCGTGTGCCACTCACCTGATTTATAACAAGTTCCAGTGGGAGATTAGGGGAGAAGCCAACATCATACTGCATGATGCGAATATGAGGTTTTGTGACTCAGTGGGAATCTGAGGAGTAGGAGCTCCAACAAGAGTATGTATTGAATAGAAGTAAAAAACCCACAAAGTAATTCTCCAAATCTCTTCACAGTAATTTCGAAGAGACTGGCACCAAACTCTGTGGAATAGAACAGAGGAATGGGACAGGGAGATGGTCCAGTGTCTCCCTTCCTTCATGTCATCACCTTTGTGACACCATTTCACTATCTGTAAGTGTTCAGGGTTCAGTTAAAAACTCAGCCTTCAAGTTGGGCATGGGAGTCCATGCCTGTAACCCTGACTCCTGAGGGGCTGAGGCAGGAGAATTGCAAGTTCAACCCACCCGGGCAAAGTCATGACTTAGCAAGACCCTGTCTCAGAATAAAAAAAAATAAAAAAGACTGAAATGTAGCTTAGTGCAAAGGCCCTGGGTTCAATTCCCATCACACACACACACACACACACACACACACATACACACCGAGTCTTATGATTGCTTCTGCAATATAAAATAGTAACTTTTTTTCACTAGTTGATTTCAAGAATTTTATCAGATATTGTTTCTTCTTGATCTCTCCCATTCTTCCAGAACCCCAATTACACATCTTTTAGATCTTTTGAACATCTTTCTCCATGTCTCCTGTACATTATTCTGTGCTTTCCATTATTTTTTCCTCTTGGAGCTTACTCTGAGTATTTCCTACCATGTTAGTTCACTAATCCTCCTGTATCATATCCAGTCTGCTGTCAGACCCATCTAATAAATTAATTTCAGATGTGTCTTTCAGTTCTGTAGCTTTTTTTTAGGGTCCAATTTTGCATTGAAATTCTCATCATTTTATCCACTTTTTTCTCTCTAGTTTCTTTGACATATTACCCAGTCATTTTAAATTCCTGCTAATTCCAGTATGTGGATCATTTGTGGTTTCGTCCTGATGTTTTCCACTTAATTATCAGACAGTTTCCTCCTGTGTGCATATGCATGTCTTTGGCTGTATGCTGGTCTTCGGGACCAAACCACAGCTCCTCTGATGCCTTCCACAGAAGTATTTCCCCTCCTAGGGGACGGGCTCAACCCAATCAGGGACTAGACAACTCGGGCATGGGCTGCAGCTGTGGTTACTTAGTCCACCTCCACTTTGTCTGACCCCTCAAGTATTGTTGGTAAGAGCTCAACGGGTTCATCTCCTTGCCCATGAAAGTTCTTTCAGAGGTTTTGCCTTAAATTCCCATCCTGACAAGTTCAAAATCTGACAACCGCCTCGAGGGGAAGACTTGTGTGTTCACTTGCTGCAGGCCCCCCTTTCCACCAGGACTTTGTCTCATAAGCACCCAAGACTGAGTTTTTCCCTCTGTACTGCCCTGGAACTCAGTGACCATCTCTTGGGAAAACTGGAATTAATCTGGGTCTCTTCCAGTTTCCAATCCACCAGGACAGTTCCATTTGATCACCAAAAACTCTGCTAGTTTCTCTTTCCCTGAGAACATCTCTTCTTGGACCAAGCCGGACCCTTATCCCAGGCCCAGAACCAGCAAACATCGCTCCTTGCTGGTCCTCCACCAGAAAGAAATTAGCTTGCATTACCCAGTATACCTAGGAAGGGTTCTTCCTCCTCTAGAAATATTTATTTTCATTCTCATTGTTTCTCCAATTTCCTTAAAAGTAGGATTTTTGCAATTTACTTGTTTTTGTTCTTAGTTGTTTCTGTTGAATCGTTGCCCTATTAGAAGGTACAACATTTAGCTCTGAAACGAAAGATTCTTCCCTTATTATATACAAGCAAAAACAGATGCAGAGGGCTGGGGATTTAGCAGCTCAGTGGTTAGAGTGTTTGACCAGCAAGCACAAGGCCTTGAGTTTGATCCCCAGTACAAAAAAAAAAAAAAGCCAGACACAGAGAGATGATCTAAGGCCTATTTTCAATCCAGGCTTAGCCACTGGATGCCCCAGTGAGACAAGGTGGGGAGACTTTGTTTTGAACATTGTTCCGATCAGTGACGATCTTACTCACCCATCATTGCCATTTTAATTAACTTTTTAAAAAATCATGGTCTAGGACTTAAGCAAACACCAGCCTGAGGCAGCAGGAGTTCTCCAAGCGCCGTCTCTTTCTCTTCAGAAACTTGTGACTGGCGGTGATTACCACCCAGTGTGGCGGCAAGAGGAAGATTCAGGTCCTTCCCCTCACAATCCCATCTTTGCCCACAGGGGAGGAAACTCTTCTGCCTTCACTTCTATCCTTTCATCCTCTTCCAAGTTCACTCCAAGGGGAAGAATTATTCATCTGATTGTTCCTTTACTGAGCTCATTAGACTAGTTAGTGGAATTTCAGCGCTTTAAAGGCAGGAACTCAGACTCCACGAGGTCTCTTTCTTCTCTGGAGTCCATGCAGTAAAATACTCATGACTGTCTCTGTGTGGAGGCTGAGAGAGGAAAACAGAAAGGAGGCCTCACCTCCGCAGGGACAGAGAGCCTGAGGTCTCCTGGCCAGGTTTGACTGGTTTTATTTCCAACTCAGCTTTGTTTCCCATTTGCCTACCACCCCTTGTCCACATGTTCTCTTGCTTTCTATCCCAAGACAGCAGGAGACAGCAGTAGAATTCAAGTACCAAAATCTTGAACTCATTTTTAAAATTGTTTTATTGTGGATTAAGTGGATCAAGGGCGGACAAGTGCACTACCAGGGACCACACCCAGCCCTAAACTTTGAGCTCTCTAACGCAGGCAAACCTCAGGACCACACAGACCTTTGCTCTCGGACCTACAATCTTCCTGGCACAGTTGTGAAAAAGCTCTTAGTTGTTTCCTGAGCGGGTATCTACCATTTTCCTTTGGGAGCCGCATTTCCCAGGAGCCCATATGAAGAGCATGTCAGTTAAAGTGGTATTTCATGCTGCCTATCCAGGCTTTCTTCTTTCACCTTTCTCTTTGATTGTTCTACTTCAGCTTGTCTTAAAAGTACTGTACCTTTTTAGGCTGACTCTTTTGTTATAATTTTCTTTAAATAAAGGGGCTATAAATTGACTCAGTATTGCTTCATATCCAAGTTAGAGTACAAAGAGCTAAGCAACCTAGATATTAGTTTTTTGTTTTGTTTTGTTTTGCTCTCCTAGGGATTGAATCCAGGGCCTCAGACATGTGAACGAGTGCTCTATCCCTGAGCTACACCCCAACCCGTTGAGTTGGGATATCCTGGACATATTGAAAACATATTGTAGAAGACAAGTGGAAAATCTGAGACGTCCTCAATTTTCCCTCAAACTCAATTCAACAATGGCTTGGTGTGGGGTCTTGGGATGATTCTTGATCCCAGTGCTCACTTTCTTCGTTTTGTTTCACTCAGGTAATGTACTCATCTGTCAGATTGACTTTCGGGAGGACAGATTTCTACTAGTTATGTTTTAAACATCTGTGCTGCTGATGAAAAAGTCCCACCAGTCTCTGGCATTCAGGAGAGCTCTCTGCCTCTGGAAATGCAGGCCACGTGGCTGAGATTTTTCATGTTCTAAGTTGTTTCAATTCAATCAAAGCCTAGATGTAATCTCTGCAGACTACGTTAGAAATGAGGTGAACGGAAGCTCAAAAGAACTTTAAGTAAAAGCACCATAATTATATTCTCCCAAGGCCATGAGTTTTTCATCTTCTTTTGATATAACAATAACTTCAGTGCACATTGTTACGCCTCACAATAATGGAGGTGAAAGAACAGATGCACCAAAAGACAGATACGCATCAAGACAGATCCACAGAGCCCCGCACTTCCTCGCAGTGTACAAAGGTAGGAAATGTGGTGTCCCCATTCGGTAAACGCCTCTGCTGTCTCTGGCCTGCCTCTTTCCTTTAGCCCAGTGACCCCAAAGCGGCATCAGGTGGAAGGGAGCCCTGTGTCATGTCGAAGGGCCTGGTTCCAAGCCTGTCACACCAGTCCTGCACGACCACAGTGAGAACTCCCTAGAAATGTACGAAGCTTGCCCAAGACTCAGTCACAGTCAGCAGAAGTTCACTTGAGGGACTGACACAACTACAGAGATCTATCTCATAGCCTTCTAGTTCTCATCACACAACTCTCAACTCTCACTGCAAAATGTCACAGCTCACCCCCACACCCAGATGCTGTAGGCCATTATGGCTCCCTAAATTCATACTGATGAAGCCCTAACCCCCAGTGTGATGAGACTGGGAGGTGAGGCTTTTGAGGGGAGTCCCTAGCAGTGTGGGACCTCATGATGGGAGCAGTGCCCTTGTAAAAAGAGACCAGTCCCAGGGTGGACCTCAGCAGTACAGCACATGCCCAGCATGCGTGAGGCCCTGGGCGCCATCCCCAGCACCAAGGGTTTGGTGGACTTATTCTGGTCGACTTGAGCTGGAACGCCCAGCTGGACTGAGCCAGTGCAGTTCTGGGGCGTAGAGGATCTACCTGAGGATTGCTGCTGATGCAACATAAAGCAGAACAGGAGCAGAAGCTAGTTGGCAGGCTGTTTCCCAGGAGAAGCTCTGCTGCAGCTGGTTCTCCTGAAAGGCACTCGGCTGTTCTGGTCGAGGAAGGAGCTCCGGGCCTTGCTGTCGTCGAGGATGGCTGCTGTTGCTTCAGGGGAGCACTGGTTGTCATCTCTGCTGCAAGCATCGGATCCTGTTCCAGTAAAGACTTCTTCAGCCATCATCTGCACATGGGACAGTGCCATGGGCTCCCAGCCCTTGGTTGGATCTTTCGGGTCTCTAGTGCCTAGACAGACACTCAGACTCTTCCTGCATTTGGCTTGTGGGTGAATATTGTGACTTATAAATGTCCTCTATTAGATCTGCTCTCTAGGAAAGTTAACTGAGACAAAGGGAAAGGACAGGAAGCCCAGACCGGAGCATGTTCTTGCCTGCACTCTTGCTCACCCCAGAGAGGTCACGTGAGACTCAGTGAAAAGATGACAGCCACCTGTCACCTGTGGAGGAGGAGCCTTCACAAGACACCCTCCCTGCTGGCACCGCTCGTGGACATTCTGGCCTCCAGAGCTATCGGAAAGGTGAATTTCTGGGATTGAAACCAGCGGGTCTCTGGTATTTTGCTATGGTGGTCAACCTGGTTAACACCACTTTTCTTGCTCTTTTGGAGAGCTTAAAACACTAAAAAAGAGTACATGTACCAGAAGATGCTTTTAACTGAATCAGAAGTGAAAAGGGGGCATGGCTTTGGGGTTTTGCTGGGATGAAGCTGAGGCTGCACCATGCTCACTGAGCAGCCCTCGAGGACCTACACAGGCAGTGGAAGCAGGGGGACCCAGCTGTGCAATGCCCCCACGCTGGCTCAGCCAAATCTAGAGATCACAGGAGATCACGTCAATATCACATGGCAATAGTCAGCATACCGGCATATTCTGAATGTCACAGAAAAGGTCTCACGCAGTGCGATGGCCATGCTAAGTGTGAAGGATGAAGAATCCCCAGCGAGGGAGGGTGGGAAGGACATTCTACACAGAAGGCACAACCGCAGCCGCTGGGCGCTAACTGAAAGGCCACAAGGGGGTGGGCAACGCCCACCATCACAGCTGAAGGAAAACAAGAATGTGAAAAAATCAAAAGCGAGAAACTCCCTCCTAGCAAGGGACTGTGACAATCTCATGGAGAATCACAGTCACTCCAAGACAGGCAGGCAGGCCCAGGGGGACTGGGCGTGTTGTTCTGTACTTGACACAGATTGCAAAAGGGCTTCTCCCAGCACTACATGTGGCTGTCCTGTGCCAGTGTCAGTGACAGCAGCCAGCCAAGGGTACAGAGTCCTGAGTGTCCCCTCACTGGGTCACCAGCTTGCTGGGTTTCTGGCCAATCTCTACCTCTGGATTTCAGGTTTCTCCTCCATGAAACAAAAGAACCATTTAGAAAGAATTCCTCAGGGACACAGTTTTGTTCTTTTGCTTAGTATCTTTTCTCAAAAGGGAACGGGGGATTTTATTCATCCCCTGACTGCTTCCAGGGCAAACTGTCCAGAAGTTTGAAAGACAGATGGATACAGACAGAAAATATCAACTAGAAGGACACAAAAAGCATGAAGGAAAGGGGGAAACAAGGGAGGCAGCGATGAGGCTACAACACAAAAGCCATGCCAGGGACGTCAAGATAGGCGGGCAAGAGAGAGCTCCAGAGTGTGGCTACATATGACCAGCCACACGTGAGTGACCTCCAGATGCCGGCAAACCAGAGCCTGAGCGAAGTCATTCCACGTCAGCACTATCTCCTCAGCTGTCACAGACATTCACACACAGGTCCGCAGAGCGCTATTAACTCGGTACACCTGCAAGCTGCTGCAAAGGGGCTTAACGTAATGGCGACACAATACCCCACGACCACAACTTAGAGGAGGGGAGGTTTATTCTGGGTCACGGTTCGTAGGGGTTTCAACCGATAGTCAGCTGGCTCCGCGGCAGGGTAGCATGGTGTGGGGCCTGCGGGGAGGGATTCACGGGGCAGAGGGGCATGCACGACACAGCAGATGGAAGCAGGGAGACGGGAAGAGCTAAGAAGGGAGGTGATGATTCCAGGCCACATCCCCACTTCTTTCACAGACCCTACCTCTTTTGGAGGGGTACTGGGGATTGAACTCAGCGCCTTGTGCGTGCCAGGCAAGTATTCTACCAGTAAGCTAAATCCCCAACCCCTAGACACCCGCTCTGAACAGCAAGTTGGCCCTAAGTCCCCATGATCCAGTCACTTTGCAAAAGCCCTACTCATGAGTGCACAAGGCTTTTGGGGGACATCCAGATAGAAATCATAACCCCGGGGTAGAAAAGTGTATCACCTCATCTGCCTCCATACACAAGGTACTCTGCTTCCCAGAAGCTATAGTCACAGACCTCTGTACTGTGGCCTTTCCCTAGATCCCTGAAAGGAACTCAGGCTGCTGGCCTGGGTCCAACCATCCTCTGAGTGCAGTCAGGAGCCCCACCAGTGTCCTTTTCTACCAGAAGAGGACAGCACCCATCTGTGGCTACTTTTCTTGAAAGGGTGGTAGAACCTGTGCACATGAGCACATGAGAATCTTCAAAGACAGAAGTATGATTTCAGAATTCCCTGCACACCCCTGAATAACTATACAGCAAGAATTTGCCAATCGCCTTATCGTGTTGCCACCTCTAAAATGCTGGGTGCTAACAATCTAAGTTTGTAGAAATTGTTCAGCTATTTCTGGTTCAAAACCACTGTACTAACATAAACAAGGGTACAACCATCTCCATGATTTGGGGTGGGGGAGAGACACAATGAAACATATTTTATTTTTCCAACTTCATTTTTAAACAGGTAATAAACCATGATTTTGCAACCAAAACCCATCTGCTCAGTTCTTACTTCCTGCCACAGACCATCATGCTTCCTCTCTGTTAGTGCTTCTTTACGCACATGTAACTGAATATGAATCAACTGGGCTTGAGTCTTGTTTTTCACACAAGAGCTGCCATATTGCCTATGTGTTCTGATTCTGCATTGTTCGCTTAGTAATACATCCTGGAGCCCTTTCCCTGGCAATACATCGAGAGTGTCCTCAATTCTTTCTTTTTTAGCAGTATTCCACAGGCCAGACTGACCCCAGGGCCCTACTGATGAACACTGGCATTGTTTCCAGTCTTTTGTCCCCATAACAGTGCTGTCTAATAAGCCTGCACCAACACCGTTTGACACGTATGGAAACAAATCTAAAGGACACGTTCCCAGAAGTGGAAGGATGTAGCCCCCATCCATGGTTTTCCTTCCTGCAGTTTCAGTTACAATTAACCACCATACACTAAAATACTACATGGAAAACTGCAGAAATAAACAATTCATAAGTTTTAAACTGCACGCTGCTCTGAGTAACAGAATGAAATCCGTCTGGGATCTTTTCTTTGTCAAGTATTCACGCTGTACACACTCCCGGCTCACTCGTCTGCAGCTGTCCGGGTTATCAGACCACTGTCACAAGACTGCGGGGCTTGTCAAGTAGCCGTTATTTTACTGAATGGTCTCAAAAGGCAAGAGCAGTGATGCCAGCAATTTTATTACAGTATTGTTGCAATTATGTTATTATTATTGTTAATGTCTTACTGAGTCGGGTTCATACATGAAGCTTTCCTATAGGTGTATATGCACAGGAAACAAGGTAGCACACCGCGTGTGGCTCCATCAGTGGCTTCAGGCATCCACTGGGGGCCTGGGACTACACCCCCGCAGGATAAAGAGTGCTACTGCACTGGGTCGAGGGGCATACTATTTGTAAGTGTAGATCAGTGATGGCGAGCCTTTTAGGGCATTCAATGATACAAAGAGCCAGAGGTAGCACACATGCCATAAGTTTACTACCACTGGTGTAGACAGTCACTTAGGTGTTTTCCAGAGAAAAGACATTAGCCAAAAGTGCAGAGGATCAACTCTGTGGCTAGCTCAGTATTTGAGCCAAGAATTCCCCATCAGCCATGTGTAAAACCAGGGTGCGGCCTACCAGCTCCACCTGCCAGCACTCTCTGGGATTTCGTGGTACATTTATGAAACTGCCTAGAATGTGAATGTTGTCGCCTTCCTACAGCTGCTGGAGGGACACATGGCCCAACTCTGGAGGCCTTCGACCTCCCCCAAGTCACGGCATGAGGCTCTGAAAGGGGGGGCTGGCAGGAGAGCAAGGTGGCTGTTAAAAGCAAACTGCTGCACAGCCTCGGCATGTAGACAGGCGGTGGGAAAGAGGTCACCGAAGCCAGTTTCTTTCTTTCGTTCCAGCCCTCCATCAAGAGCCAGATGCTGTGCTGAACACCCATGGCCACGGAGAAGCCTGTGCCTTAGACTCCCAGGCCCCAGGCCACCAGCTGCCTGCTCCAGCCTCTAGCAGGGGAAGAAACTCGGGCCCAGGTACCTGTACGAGGTCACTCCTCCCAGGCTGGGGCTGGCACAGAACGCCATGAACAAGTCATTCACCTCTGTGGGCCAGTTTCCTCATCCACCCCAACACTGTTCATATCAACAAGTACGGTACAAGCCAGGCGTGGAGGTGTGTGCCTGTAATCCCAGCACTTGGGAGGCTGAGGCAGGAGGATCACTGTGAGTTCAAGGCCAGCCTGGACTACATAGTGAGACCCTGTCCCAAAAAAACAAAAAAAATAAATAAAATAAAATAAATCAACAGGTACGAAGGGCTGTGGCTCAGAGGCAGACCAGTTGCCCAGCACACACAAGGCCCTGGGTTCAACCTCTAGACTTGCAAAAACAAACAACCCACAAAAAGAACAGGAAGAGAATTATCTCATGTTTATAAAACCAAACTATTATATTTTTACTGAGAAAAGCCCCAACGGATAAACTCCAAAATGTTTATTGTGATAGAATCACAACAGTTTTTCTTCTTTTTGTTTACTTTTTAAATTTTGATATTAAGGTTTTTGAATTTTTTATTAAACGAAGAGAGCAGACTAAATCATTTCCAAGACTTTTCTCTAGGTGTCATGAAACAAAATTAAGTCAACAGGAAAAAGTTATTTGCTTCAACAGTAGTTAATCCACCCTACGGTTAAACACCTACTGGAGCATTCGCAACCCAGCCAAGGGAGCATGCGATCTACATTCCCGTGCCGGCTCGTGTCTGGGCACGCTGGCGTTCGGCGATCCTGGAGGCCAGCCGTGGGGGTCCCTAGGACCTCCTGACAGTGTGACTCAGTGCTGTCCTAGCTAAAGGTTGTTCCTGGCGCTGTGACAACCCACATCCCTTACAGTCATCTGTTTCCCCTAAGTCTCCATCAGCTCGTGGTTTCCTGGAGGTGATTTCTACACCGTGCAGTTTCCCACGAGGTGGGACAAAGCCTCCCCAGATGACCGAGATAATGACGATCAATACAGCCTCAGTCTCGAATACCATCCACACTTAGGGGAGCACTTCCAACGCTGACTCAGAAGAGGCCCACCGGCTTGTGTCCCAAGTCCCAGCACCCTTATTCCAGCTCAGACAAGTCAGCTAACATCTTCATGTCCTCATCTCTAAAAGTGCAGTGGTGGGAGGGCAGCAGATAGTTTGAGCCACATAACACTGCCACGAGAATTAAGTAAGAAACATGCGTCAAAGGACCCGTCGCGCTACTGAGCACAGGTGAGCACACAGGTAACATCAGCTGACTGTATCAGGTGTACCACAGTTAAGTGACCTGAATCTAAAATCGGATTGGTTAATGAGTTGCTATCTGTGAAGTAAAAAAACCATGTTATGTTTTGCTCTTAGCATGAGGCAGGGCAGGCTAGGATTTTGCTCCCTGGGGACTGTGGGAAAGGCACCTGCACTCTGCATGGCAGAGGGAAGCGAGGAACACCCCCCCCCGCCACTGCTTTTAGTTTTCAGGCCTGCCCAGGCTGACCACACCCCAGGCCCCCCGAGTCTGATCCTGTCTCCTCTCCCACATGGCAGGTGATGGCTCACGCTTCAACACTGCTATATGCACATCAAACACTCACGCGCACCTGTGGCCAGAAGCCAGACTAAGGTATTCACCAACCCACAGGACATGTCTAAAACATGTCTTACTCCAACTCGAAGCATAAAGCCAAAGGGAGCCTGAAAGGGGTAAGGAAAGTGAACAATACCACAAGCCCAAAGTCACTGACCCACAGGGTGGCTCCCAGCCCAGCCGGATCCCAGGGCAACAGCAGAGACACGGTAGGCACACAAGGAAACCATGTGGCGGGGCACGTGGCCCTGCAGGAAGCCTGCACCTGACCAGGCCTGGTCCTCAATTCTGAGACAGCCCAGTGTGAGCTCTTACCTCGGAACTGAGCTGAATATTTGTTAGAAATGGACTCTGGTCACAACATTCAGGCAATACAGCAGACACTGCCCAGAACGGTGAGGCACCAGTTTACGAGGTCTTCCTTTCCCTGGCAAGGGACACCTCTGACCACCTATAGTACAAAGACCTCAAAGCAAGAAGCGGAGGGATCTGCTTAGGGAGATGCAGGGCCCAGCACCTGCTGGCCTCCCTAGTGGCTGGCTACCAGGAGGTAGGTCTGGCATGTGGGCCATGCTTCCAGAGGGCAGCACCCCGGCAGCACCCAGGTCAGGTGTTGATGATGATGATGATGATGATGATTGTGGTGGTGGTAGTGCTGGAGATTGAACCCAGGACCTTGTGCATGCTAGGCAAGCTCTCTACCATTGAGCTACACCCCTGGTCCATGTCAGATTTTTTTATATTGAAATACAGACATCAAATAACTAAGGGAGGTGCAGGAATCTCAAGGTGTAGCTTGTTGAGCATCTGCAGTGAACATACCCAGGTCGCCTCCACTTGGATGGAGATATGGAGCCTCTGGCCTCTTCCCCACGCTCCCTCATGCCCTTCCTAACCATGACCCCCTTCCATTCGCCAGTGTGACCACACACTGTCACTACGGTGCAGTATTCTGTCCTTTGAGTAGATGATTATTTATTTCTCTTGACTGATGTATGAGCTATTTCTTCCAGTTTGGGGCTAGTATGACTAAGCCCGCTATGGAGATTACTGAATGTGTCTTTTAAAAAAATAGTAGCCTCATCGAGATATAACAAACATGCCACAAAATTCAACCTGTTAAAGGGTACAATTCAAGAGATTTTAGCATACACACAGAGTTGTGCAATCAGCACTATCTAATTCTATGTCACTGGACATACATCTTCATTTCTCTTGGGTATATACCTAGAAGGAAAACTGCTGGCTCATGATGGTGGTTTTGCTTAGCTTTAGAGTTTTCTAGACCAGAGCTGTCATCCCATATCCTCACCAGCTTTTGAAACCATCAGTCTCTTTCATTGCAACCATTCTGGTGGCCATGCGGTTCCACGCCAGGTTAAACACCACTGTCTCAGTTCCCCATTCTCGTACCACCAACTTAGTACAGATAGAAAGCTGCAGTTCCCTACTGAGGACTCATCCAACAACCATGAGATCCGATACTTCTTTTTCTTTGCTTTGCTTTTTTAAAAATAAACACCAGTGTAGCACTTCCAAAATGTGAGATAAAATAAATTAGGTCCCCCGAGTTATTTGAAAAATTGAAAAAAGTATTTTAAAATCTTATGGTGCCACTTGTAACTGGTAATTTTAAATCTTTCTTGAAACTAGGATGGCAATGTAGAACAAAGAAGTGAAGGCTGTCTACGACACACATCAGCAGCTCCCAAGCCGCAGCTGAAACCAAAATGCAAACAGTACTTCTAACCCTCTTCCATCCACAGAGGAAAATCTCATTCTCTTCAAGAAATAACAGCTACCATTAACTGCTTAACAGGTGTTACTTTATACAATTCTTATAACATTTCTGAAGTGTGTACAAGTGTCCCCAAGTGTAAAAACAGATGAGAAAACTGACATGAAGAAAACTTAAGTGATCTTCCCAAAACCATAATGCCAGAGTCAGATTTTTATTCAGATTTTTTTTTTCCTGTCCCTAAAATGCTGGGCTATTTTTCCCTATTCTCTTCTCTCACCTCCCTAGCCTGGAATTTGATAGGTTACTCTATTTATCTGCTGAATAAACTCGGTGATAGAACATCTTTCCACAGAGCTACTTGATCATTTTGGTTTTGGTTTTTTGAGACAGGGTCTTGCTCTGTAGTTTTTAGGCTAGCCTTGAATTTACCATGTCATCCAGGCTGGCCTCGAACTTGTGGCGATCCTCCTGCCTTAGCCTCCTGAGTGCTGGAATTACAGGTGTGCTCCACCATACCCAGATTCCCACAGTGCTACTTGAAAAATAAAACTTCAGGGCAAAGAAAACCATCATAAGAAGTGCAAGGATTGAAACTAGGTTATATTTTGTGAATAGTCATGGCCCACCTATAATTTGAGACAAATGATAATAACCGTGACCAACTCCATAGACACTTCAGGCTTCAGATGCCAGGACGGACCAGGTCTGGGTGGTTCCCGCAGCAGCAGCTCACTTCAGTGCCAGGGCAGGGAACGCCCGAAGCAGCATCTATCGTCACTATGTGTACAAAAGGACAACCGCTCCCTCAGATCTTCGGGCAAACTCCTTTCCTAACTCTGCAAGTGTCCCAACCCCAGGGGAAGGATAAAACACAGAAGCCACCAATGAAAGGTGAAATTTAATAACTGCCGAAACCTTTCCTCTCAAATCCTACCATTTTAGGGGCACGCAGAAAGGAAGCAGGGGACGGAGGTCTCCAAATGGCAGCAAACATCTGGCATACTGGGAAAGCAGAGCCAATGCGGACAGAGCAGACTTAGAAGGTGAGAACACGAGTCCTGGAGTGACAAGAACGCCCTTCGTGCCCATCTGGGAGAGATCTGTTTGCACAGATGGCAAACTCTGCTGCTCTGTGCATGGCGTGGGACACGGACAGCCACAGGGCTCCAACCAGAGATTTCAAGTTCCAAGAAGACAAATCTATGACAGTGTGAAAAAAGTCAAAAGTCTTTGCTCCTTTTTTGGAGACGAAGAGGTAAAACTGTGTAAGAGATTGACTTGAGACTTGAAAATGATGGCGCCTAATTCCACTTTCACTAAACTTTTTCATAAGTACTTAAGATGTTACCAAATCCTTTGCAGTCTGAATTACATATCTGGAAAAAAACAGCATGCTGTACTCATTCTCTCAGCACTGTTTCTAGAATACTGGCGTTCACCTGGTTTCAGGGAAGTAACCATGAGTGCCTTGTGGTATGATCAAAAATATGGCGCATATTAAAATTTAGAACTTGTATAAGGTAGAAGGCACATTGCCATTAATCCCCCTGAAAATGCTCCTTCTCACTTCAAACACACTTATCCCATCATTCTTGCCACTTTCTGAAGCAATTCTGGAATTTTCTTAGGTGACTGTCTTTTTGTGGCTGTCTCAATATCCTGGATTGATTCAAAACATTTACGGTAATTTCTATTAAGTAAATATCTTATGCATATCCTCACCCACTTTATTCACCAGCTATGGCACCATGCAACCTCCAGCAATTCCACAAAGTCTAAACACCATCAAAGACTCACAACATTGAGGCGTGCACACAGTGCAACCAACAACACTTACGAAAGAGGACCCCAGAACTGCTTCAGAAAGTGGTGAGAAAGATGGCTAAGTGTGTTCAAAGTGAGGGAGAGTATTTTCAGAGATATTAATGGTGATGTGTCTTTTACTTTAATACAAGTTTTAAATTTTAATATTCACCATAATATTTTTAATCACACCACAGGGCAATAAGCAGGTGGGCTTTTAGGAAGTGGAATTACCTGATTATTACCGTTATTTTATTAACTATGGTTACCCTTACCTTTTTTCTCCTGATATGGAGCTAAAGGAAAGTGGTGAATGTTCTATTTACCAAATCTTGACCAGTTACCTACTATAATCCAGGCATAGTACAGTCCATAACCATGCGCCTGGAAAACTGTGCAGACAGCATGCAAAGGCCCATCTAAGGAATAACAGCCTGCAGTAAGATAGAAAAGAAAGAAGATAAGATTTTCTTGGACACAGATGCACTCGTGGGCTTTCCCCCCTGCAGCACCTCCCACCCCACAAGCCACACCCCAAGAAGATAGATGTGGAAACACAGCCAGCGAGACCCTGCTCCTCACACAATCTAATCTGCCTGCTCAACACACCACCTCCCAAGCGCACAGAAGCAAGCAAATACAGTTACGAGCTCAGCCTACTGGCTAGTTGCATTTACGGGGTATAAGGCAATTTGTTGTTAATTTAAAAACCTTTTCTTGCCATATACTTGACTGGCTATTCTGGAGTCATCTAAGCTGTCTGTCCTTAAAGTCAAACACAGCCTACTTACATAGAAAGAAAAACAAAGCTGAAAATCTTAACCTGAGTGCTGCTTAGCTTGATTCTTAGGTTGCTGGGGATCAAAACTAGGAGGAAAAAATTCCTAACCCAACAGACAACCAGGTCAACGCAAAGAGCCAGTGCAGAGTCAAGAAGGGGAAAAAGCAAGTTTGAACTACTTTTGTAAGAGAGATGAGAAATTTTAAACGGAAAAAATGATTGAATGGCTATTTATACTTTAAACAAATTCTACTTCGGGAGATAAAACAAGAAAACAAGTGTGAGGAGCCATCAGGGATACCAGGTACCAAGATGTCTCACAGAATTGTTATTGCCACAAAAGAACAAGTAAATAAGTACTACTAAAAATCTATTAAACCCACCTCATTCCTTTCTATCATTCATGCATCAAAACTTAGCCTTCCCATAATAAAAGTCTGCTCATTCAAATTTCTCAAGAACAGCTTCATTTCATTAGCTTTGATGACTGCTGCTCAGGGTCTCCGGATGCAGTCCCTCAGTTCCCCCTCGTCTGGGGACATGCAGAGTTTGCTGAGATCTGTGCCAGCTCACCTACGTTCGGCCACGCCAGGGGAGCTCTGTCTTGGGGATGCACAGAGGGTCTCTACGAGAGGACAAACAGAGGAATGGTGCATAGGTAGAATGGAATAGATGCCCCCTGACTCAGGTGGGGCAATGTCCCAATAACCCCATCACAGGTAAAAATAATGTGTGAATTCTGCTAACCCACAGAGCATCCCAGCGTAGCCACACAGCACAGTGCAGTGCCGGTGGTTTCCCTGTGCTCAAAGTGCTGACTGGGCACTGCAGCTCACGGCCACGCATCAGCATTGAGAGAGAGGGAGGGAGGGGAAGCAAGAGAGAGAGAATGAGAATGAATCAAACATATCCCTAGCCTGGGAAAAGAGCAAAATCCCAAAGTTCCACATATGGTTTCTTCTGAATGCAACACTGCAAAGTCAAAAAAATCTTAAGCCACTGTGAGTTGGGGACAGTCTGTATGGGTATCACAAGAGTGTTGGGACAACAGAAGTTACAGCACAAGATGCCTGCAGAATTCCATCTTTCTCGGCTTCTGACACGACTGCGACACACCCGACAACGGTGTGGCGAAGAGGGTCGTTTATTTAAACGCTCACTGGACACTCACTGGACATCAGCTCCTCCTCCTGGGGGACCTTGCAAATGTGCCCCATTAACTCATTTCATTTTAGTCATTTTAAATTATCTGGGTTATGAGCAGCACCTGTAAAAATCTCGAAGTCAGGAAATTCACAGAAATGAAAAACAGAAAGCAAATTCATTCAGGTCCAAAGTTGTGAAACCCGGAGTTGTCATCATACTTTTGCAACATAAAATACTGTGATGATCTATGAAACTAAAAATAGCCCAGGAAAAAATTATGAGTACATAACTAGAAACAAAAACAAACAAAATATCATCCAAAATAGCAAATGTTCATGTCACTTCTCTATGAATTATTTTGACAATAGGAAATGGAATTTAAAATTTTTTTCTTGAATCTAAAACTGTATTTCCCTCCCATGCATCCTCTGGGAAAACATCGCTCATAAACAAGTAATTCCAGGATAACTACCTCCTGCGCCGACCGTTTCCACATGGCTCAACACTAACGGCAGCTCCTGAACTTGCCCCTTCATGTTCCTGTCGCCTCGTCAGTGATGTCATGGAAAGACATCGACATGCTGTTATTACTGCCGAGCTAGAGGCTGTGAAGGAAATTATGCTGCTGCATCTACGTTTTAATTTTCCATGAAAAACTATTCTCATTGCCGCAGCTGCTTAGATAGTGTGAAAGAAAAATGATTTAATTAGGAAACAGCCATAATTAGATTTTTTCAGCACACTCTTTCAACATGAAAGTTACATTATAGCTGTTTCATTTGTTTTCACAATTTATTTTCATCAGACCATTCCAAGGCACATGAAGATGTTGAACAACAACCAAAGGAAGAAAAGAAAAGGAATATTAACTACACTGCAAATTTAGACACTCAAATGAGCTCTGAGATGCGAGGGGAGCAGGGAGGCTGAAGAAGCTGAAAGAGCTGCAGACAGTGAACTGCAGGGAGAAGCCACCTCTTTTGTGATGTCCTTCTGCCGTCCAGGAGGCGCAGAAAGCACCCAAGAGATGGTGCCAATGATGGTGCATGACACTAGCAGTAACAGACAGAAATGAGAGTGGAAACAATGCAAAGTCGGAGGAGGAGGAGAGCACTTCACCTCTGTCAGTCCTGTGCAGACGACCTAGTGAGGAGAATCATTGTGAGCACTGTAACTGTACTTCAAGGATTTCTTCTGTTGGTGTGGCTTGTGTGTGTGTCTGCACGTGTGTGCACATGTGCCAGAAATGGAGCCTGAGAACTCTGCTGACAGAATCTGAAAGATCTGTCTACCTGTCACCTCCTCGAGCTCCCTGACATCTCAAAAACTTAGATGGAAAGTAAAACACTAGGTCGTTTAGAAGTCAAGAAATCTGTGTGATTCCGCATAAAAAGAACGCAGCTTAAAAAAAAAATCTACCAGAGACAGCAGGAATTTTACCAATGGCTTTAGAGACATTTAAAAATTCTGAACATTGAACCCTTAATACTATCTGTTGACAAGTTGAAGCTTTTACAAGTTCATCCTATGTTAAAACAGATTGGAGTTTAGGCGACTGGTATAGCCAAGACTCCTTCTTAGTTCAATATCTTGGCAACAGGTCAGGAGACATCTCGGCATGTCACTGATAAAAAGAAGACATGAAAAAAAAAATTCACTTTAAAAAAAAAAGAAGACATGACTAAACCATGTTAGTATCCTCACTCTGGCTCAGGCTATCTTGAGGCCCAGCAAGACAGCCTAAGAGACAGGCAGTCGAAATTTGGAAAACTGTCTCTGCATTCAAGAGTTCAAAAGAATACAGCAAACACAGGCTGAAGTTTACCGCTGGAATCTTCTCAGCTCTGAAGGGAAACTCCTATATGGGAAACACAGTCCAGGATGGCGGTCATGTTACTCCACACAGAGATGTTGTTATGGAGACAGCTTTGCAGGCTTCTGGGCAATGCCAGTGTATAATTAAGGCCAGAAGAGTGATGGCGGAACGGCCAGCGGGGTGGTCTCCATGGCAACCACCAAACATACATTTTCACATACACAGCAACTGTTCCGAATCAATGACTCTTTACATAGGTTTAAAAACATTGTGAATGGTGTATCAATTGCTTCTTTTGTTACACAGTGTCTGATTAAATATACTGTGAGAGACCTTGTTCTCAGGCATGCTGAATTCTGAATTCACAGCAGTATCTAGAGTAGGGATTCACAACTAAATTCATTACCTAGAACGAGTGAATACAAAGGGTAAATTCAGACACAGGAAACTGCTGTTTAATTTCATGAAAGAATTAAGCTGATGTTTGACAGAGCCCAGGAAAACCTGTCAACTGCTGGCTGTCACTAATCTAGGATTGTCAATATATTTAATCTTCTCAATAAAGTGGATATTTTTATTATACTTGCCTATAGAAGAGAAAACTGATTCACACCAAGTGGCAGACCTGGGGCTCAGACCTCATCACAATTAAGCCTGAGTCTAGGTCTCTGCGACTCTCCATAATGCTGTTTGCAGAGCACACAGCCACTCCTAGCTACTTTCACAGACATTAGCTCATTTAATCTTTCTTGAAACAACTAGGGGTCTAGATTCTGGTGTTTTCTAATTTTGCACTATTGCTCCCCTCTGGTCCTTGACTCCTCCCACCTCTGCACCCACATCACACCCCAGGTGGGAGGACTCACAAGGGACCAGGTCTCTGAAGGGTCAGACCACCTTCCCCTGGACCATGGGAGCAGCTTTCTATCCTGAGGAGCAACAGAGAAATCCCATTCTGAGTGTGGATCTGACTGTCCGAACTAAGCAAAAAGAAGGACAAAGGTTCTAAGAAACTTATGCCACAATCTGCCATGAGAGATGGCGGGGCTTGGTGAAGGGATGGAAGAAGGTCAGACTGCTGAGAGTTTCCCACTGTACTCTAATCAGCTCTATTAAATCATTTTTAAATCCGGCAAATGCTTCATTAAGTAGGTACTTACCATTAACGATATGGCTCCCAGCAGATCACTATATAATGCTATAATTGGATGCAAATGCCATCAGCATTTAGTCTTGAATATCATTGTTATGCTTTAGATCTAAAATGTCCCCCAAAATTCTCATGTGTGTGGAAGGTGACTAGGTCATGGGGCACTGTACTCATCAATGGACTCATTCACTGATGAGTTCACAGCAGATGTGTTTTTAGGAGGTGGGGCCTGGGTAGAGGTGGGTCACTGGGGGTGTGACCTAGAGGGCTGTATTCTTGTCCTGGCTCCTCCCTTTTCTCCCTAATCCTGGCTGCCGTGGGTTGAGTACCTTGTCCTCGGCCTAGGCCCTTCCACCTTGCCATTTCTGCTGTAGAGCCAGCCAACTTCGAAACCATAAGCCAAAAAAACCTCTCCTCCTTTAAACTGTGGGTATTGAAAGTGATTAAGATAATCAGGTAGATAGCACTCAGAGCTCACTGAAATCCTAACATTTTTAGATACCTTATAGTCTAGACTCCACTTTAATGGATGATCATACTGAGGATTAGAGGGTTCCTTAGTCTATCTGGACTGCTATGACAAAATACCAGAGGCTGGGTAGCTTATTAAACAGCAGAAATGTCTTTCTCACAGTTCTGAAGACGGGGACGTCCAAGATCAAGGTGCCAGCAGATTCCATGTCTGCTGAGGGCCGCTTTCTCACAGACGGCACCCTCTCTCTGTGTCCTCACAAGGTGGAAAAGGGCAAGGCAGCTCTCTGGGGCCTCTTTCATAAGGACACTAGTCCCACTCATGAGGGCTCTGCCTCCACGATCTAATCACCTTCCCAAAGCCACGTCTCCTTATACCATCACCTTGGAGATTCAGGTTTCAACCGCACATTTTAGGGAGACACAAACATTCGCACCACACAAGGGGGATTTAGTGAATAGCAATCAAAGTCAGAGAGTCCTCTTTCCTTTCCCCCTAAAATCCCAGCACCTGGGCCACACGTCCCATGGAGGAGACCAGGCTCTTGATGTACCTCCTACCTTTTGCTCCGATCTCCCTCCCATCTATTGCTGCCCTCTCACAAAGCTCAGAAAAAAGCTATTTTATCTAAAGCTGGCCCCCAGGCAGGCCTTCTGTGGACTACTGAAACCAGTTCCCCCATTTCCCTCATTTTCCAGCACCTCTAAGTCTCTCTATAAATGGCTTTCTTCTTTCCTAGGTTTGAGCACACCCAGGTCCTTTTCCTGGAAAAGACATAATCTTTATGAGATCTGGCTACAGTCATCCTTCTACTCACTTCTTCACTGAGTATTTATGATGCATCTTCTGTCTATTCCCTCCTGCCTTTTACTAAGATGGTTCCCTTAGAGACTAGCAATGTCCTCGCTCTCACAGTTTCTCCATCCAGGTCTCCTGACTCCTAGGCAGCAATTCTGCCCTACTCCTTACCACCCTTCCTTAGACTTCTCCCACTGAGCTCTCCTGCTTCCCCTTCTGCCACCTGGCTGTCACTTGTCTCTGCTGCTCATTACTGGTAGCCAGTGAGCTCTGGCCACTGCTCTTCTCTCCACACCTCCTCTCACCCTCCCAGTGGGCTCCACTTCTGTCAGGAAATGTGGACATGGGACATGCAACCTGGGTTCTTGCCCACGTTCTACCCCAGATTTCTGACTCAATACGGCTCCATTCCAACATTTTGTCAGCACACACATTTGTTTAGGATACATTTCACCAGGTTCACACCCCACAGGCTCTTTCGCCTCACCCCCCATTTCTGTCATGCCACAGATTTCCTGTGTCTGCAGCTACCCACCTTCAGCCCCTTGTCATCACCCTTGTCCATTATTCCCAGTGTCCAAACAGTCACCACCCACCTCCACCTGCCCTAAAATGACGCGAGTGTGTGTCATCTAATTCTTTCACCATACCATATAACAATTAGAGTGGTACCTCGGTTCATGAACTTTATTTGTTCTATGATTTTGGAAAAGATGGCCACATTTGTGTTTGTGTGGGAAAGATGGCCATGGTCCTGTTTGTCACCCAATGCAAAGTTTACAACAAAACGAAATTTTGCCAAACACTTCTGTTTGTAAACCAAACTGCAAACAAAAGCGTTCTCATGAACAGAGGTACCACTGTACAAATTCAATTCTTAAAATTTATTTTCCATCAAATTGTCAGTCAAGTTTGACTTTTCACAGTTACTCCTGCCTCTGCTGCCTTGAGTTACTTCCCTCTTCCTACATGCTTGGAGCTCAGGTGCAATCTACAGAAGCACTATCTCCACATGAGCCTGCTCAACATTATTCACCATTAGTCAGTTCATCCAGAGGTGCACAATGGTCTCCATGGAACTGGGTTTCCTCTCTCCTGGCTCTTTGGTGCCCGGTTTCCCCCTGCACCTCCACAGCCCCTCCTCCTCTTGTCAAGTTTATCTAGCACAGCTCTCCACCCGCTTGTCCCACGTGAGGATCCTACACTCACCCTGGAAGGCCTCGCTCCCTTCCTTTCACCCCCCACCCCCCGCCCCGCCACCCAGGGCAGCACCACCTTCTGTTGGCCTCCCCCGTTACTCTGGTCTCCTCCTTGGTTATAACAGGCCTTGAGCAGGCCCCGCACACACTGAGGCGTTTCTCCCTCCCCCAACAGTCAGATACACCACAGGTTTCCCTAAAGAAACACTGACTGACTAGTAGAACCATGTTCCAAAGAGAACCCACAGGCCTTGATGTAAGACCCCTCCCACTGCCCCCAAACTATAAGAACCTAGTATGTCTTAAGTCCCGTGGACCTGCCAGCTGTTGCAGGTTGGCAGTAAATTATGACACAGGTTTAGGGAAGAGACGGGGGAGGCAGGAGAGGCGCCTATGTTACGACATCTAAGGAGACTCTTGTTCCCGCTGGATGCTGACTGGTACCACCAGGCCCTGACAGTGTAGGTCACCCTGGCCCAGGCCCTGCAGACACAAAAGATGAAACTCTAATGATCAGAAAACAAACAAAATGCAATCAAGAGACCTAGCCTAAGCAAGCTGAAGAAACATGATTTCCACAGGGTCATAATAAGAGCAGCCTTGGTTTTCTGGTCTGTCACTGTCTTCAGGACACAAAATGGTGACAATTATGGCATTTATTTCAAAAGAAGCAAGTGTCCCTACAGAGGTGGCTCTGATGTTGGATGCTCAGGACCCTGGCAGGCTGCACCACTCTCGGACACCCCATCTCCCTGACTTGTTCCTAGCACCAACTCACTCTGGCCCTGGCTGCTTCTTCCCAATGATGCTGAGGACCTGAGTGAGTCTGTTGCTAACCAGGACAAGGCACAACTCACTCCAGGACAAATCCTCACGGCAGGACCTAAATCTACTAGACAGAACACTAGGGGGGAAAGAAAACCCATACCAGGTGTTCCTTATACATCCACACATCTCCTTGCCTTTCTCTTAAATTCACCCACTTTTCCTTGCATTCATCCTTCACATGACAAGCCAGACATGATCCCAGGATTTTACAGGTGCAACTAGATTTCACTTTCTGAAGTTATCAAAATGAAGAGGGGTGTGAGGAAGAAGGTACCCTCAGCCCCGTCAGAGTCCTCCCTGCTTCTCTATCTTTGAATCTTTCATGGACCCCAAATCGCCTCTGGCACCAATGGAACGTCTTTCTGAGTCACTTTCTGACCACACTGGGACCACCAGAGTCACAATGACATCTTGGGACATGCTGAACAACCCAGTGCGATCGTGTTGTATTTCAAATGTTGGCACATTTGCGTGTGTAGGTGGATATATATTCTGCCATTGAGGATCACAGTTACTTTCAGTAGAAAAGAAAAGGAGACACTGCTTGTTCTCTGAAAGAGATAGTAAAGGCTGAAAGAGACCTTAATGGTTCATCTAATCCAATCCTCCACATTTAAGAATGACTAGCATGAAACCATGCCAGCCAATTAAAAATCCTCCCTTTCTGAATTAGCTGTTGAGGAAGAAATGATAAGCTTCCCATAGGACTTAGGGGAAAAATAAAAAGGACAATAACGACACTGATGGTAAAGAGAAGAAAATGTCACCAAACTGTAAAGGACAAGATGTAAGCACGATGCTTAGAGCACTCCCATTTTACAGCTTCCAGGAAAGGCTTCTAGACCATAAAAGTCGTCAATTGTAAATGTAAAAGCAGTGGCTCTTTTTTTTCTTGAGGTGCTAGGGATTGAACCCAGGGCCTTACGCATGGTTGGCAAGCATGCTACTTTTCAGCTACATCCCCACTCCCCAAAGTGCAATTATTTTAATGATCAAGTTTAATTAATTTAAATGACTGTGCAACCATCACCACAATCCAGTTTTAGAACATTTCCATAACCCAGAAAAACTCCCTCAAGCCTATCAGTAGTCAATTTTTTTTTTTTTTGGTAGTCAATTTCTGTTCCAAGAAACCATCAGGATACATTCTGTCTCTACA
This sequence comes from Hystrix cristata, assembly GCA_004026905.1. Taxonomy (NCBI): domain Eukaryota; kingdom Metazoa; phylum Chordata; class Mammalia; order Rodentia; family Hystricidae; genus Hystrix; species Hystrix cristata. The sequence goes on along the minus strand of PVJO010000812.1, from coordinate 30,733 downwards.
AATTTGTCTTTTGTGGACATTTCACATGAAATGGAGTAATACTACGTGTAACATGACTAGCTTCTCTCAGAAATTCACCTGTCATAGCAATGTACGAATAGCTCACTCCTTATTGTTGACCAATATCCCAGTGTATGGATATATGAATCATGCTTATCCACTTGCTAATAAATTCATAGTTAGATTGTTTCCAGTTTTTGACTGTTATGAATAATGCTCCTATAAATATCCATGCAGAAAGCTTTACATTTTCATTTCTCTTGAATAGATTCATAAGAATAGATTTGCTGGATTATAGTCATTTTGTGTTTAACCTTTTAAGAAAATACTAAACTGTTTTCCAAACTGGCCATAGGCCCATCCCCCAGCAATGCATGAGGGTTCCAGTTTCCCCACATCCCCACTTTCAGCAGCCTGTTTGTGTCTTGGCATTTAACATGTGCCTCTTGCAGACAGTGTATCTTGCTTTTTTAAGTCCAAGCTGACAATCTCTGTCTTTTGAATAGGGTATTTCATCCACTCACATTTAATATAATTTTGGATATGGCTGCTAGCCACACATATGTCAGTCTTTACGGATCTTGGAATGTGTTTAGCTCTCATATTTGAAGTTAGTTTTGCTGTATACCAAATTCTTGGGTGACAGGATTTTCTTTCAGCATGTGTCATACTGCCTTCCAGCCACCACCATCTTTGATAAGAAGTTGCCATTAATTATACTGTTTTTCCTTCACACATACTAAATTTTTTTTTTTTTGGTGCTGTTAAGATTTTCTTTTTCTTTTTTTTTTTTTAGCAGTTTTACTACAATTTTTCTAGGTAAGGTTCTTTTTTCACTGTTACTGCAGCTCCTTGAACTTACTGAATCTGTAAGTTAATTTTTTCATCAAGTGTGGGCGTTTTTCTACCCCTCTCTCGTCTTCTTCTTGGATTGTCATTCCACATACCATGTTCTCCCTCATTATCTACAGGTCTCTGAGGCTCTGTTCATATTTTTTTCAATTTTCAAAAAATCTTTGTTAGATTGAATAATCTATTTTGCTGTATCTTCTGCCATCTCAAACCTGGTGGTGAGTCTCTCTAGAGAATTTTCATTTCAGTTATATTTTTAGAATCCAGAATTTCCATTTGCTTTATATTTGCTTCTTACTGTTAAAAATAATTTGTATCTCTTTAGTGAATTCTATATTCACAGAGCCTTTAATTCTTTAAATGTGGCTGCCTTCCAATCTCTGAATATATTTAAGTAAGTACTTAGCAATGCTTTTTGCCTACATCCTGCATCTGTGGACAGACATTCAGAGCTGGTTTCTATGGACTGTTCTTTTCCTGCACACAGACCACACTCTGCTTCTCTAAATGTTTCCAATTTTTGGTTGAATGCTGGGCATTTAATATATGGCAGCAACTGGATTCTCATGTTTTCCACAAGAGCTGTTATTGTTGTTTTGCTTATTTAGTAACTTCGCTAAGACTGAGTCTGTGAAATATGTCTTCCAAATAAGGTACAGTTGCTGATATCTGTCTAATTTTTTCCCCTTGTTTTTACTTCTAAGTCTGATCTAGGGGTCATTTCCATGTCTAAATAGCTTCGTGTGCTGGTAAAGATTTGTCTGGGGTTTTGCTCAAACACCTCGAGCCAGAAAGGTTTCGTCACTTTGCCTCTGATTCCGTGGGTGGGCTGGGGAGCACATTCCAACCTCAGGCTGTTTTCACACCCTCCTTTGGCCTTTGGTTTCTGTCGGCTGTCTTGCATCTCCTGTGAATGTGCACACAGGGGCCGCTGGCCAGGGATGTGTGGGTGTCTTGGGCCTGCTGCATCTCCACAGCTCACGCACACAGACTAAGTTCAACCTGGGATATGTGCAGAGCTAGGAAGTCCCTCATGACTCTCTAACCTCCCAGAACTATTTAAGTCACCAGCAAGACCACTGGTCCATCACTTGATCTAGAGGACTCTAAACTCAAGCTAGTAGAACTATGGGCCACTCCTGTCCGTTCACTGCCGAGTTGGCCGTTTGAACTGACAAGCCTCCAAATGAAGGAGTCCCTTTGGGAAGCAGCAGCAAGGATGCAGGTTCCACAGCCCAGCCCGTCCTGGCCGGACCATCACACTGAAGAGCCGGAGGACAGGAAGGAAGGTGGCTGATGGGCAAGAACATCGCGAACCCTTTCTGCTCCTCCCAAAGTTCAGTAGTTGCCATGAACAAATGCTTCTGAGGCTGTTTCATGCCTGTAGTCAATTTTCAGAGTATGGAAACAGATGCTGTGGACAGTCTTCATCCAGATTTCTAGTTGCTTTTGGAGAAGAGACTTTGTCAACCTCCTCACTCTCTCATGCTGGAAATTAACATCTCAAATATTTTTACATTTTGCTGGAACCAGAATTATTAATGCCATTACAAGTAGACCAGGTAGGTGAAAATATCACTGTTGAATCTTATTTCCAAAGAAAAATGTTTGGTTTTTCCTCCCTGGGGAAGGACCAGGCTGAGGGCAGGCAACTAGGAACAGCATCCCGTGGGTCCACCCATACATCACCAGGTGTGAGGATATCGCCACGTAGGCCCCTGAGAGAGAGCTCTGGCCACCCCTTCTTACCTTGGCCAAGAAGATCCAGGCTGCACACTGCCCAGGGGCCATGAGGCTCTGCAGCTTGACCGTGCTGAGTGTGAGCAGGAACCCAAAAATCCCACTGGAAGGAGAAGACATTCTCTAGTTAGTGACACTGTCTTCCTTTGGCTTCAGTTCTGTTTTAGCAGTCAAGTTCTGATAATTACACAACCTCTTCGCATTGTGCTTCCTCGTCATCCCCAGGTAAAAACAGCAGGCTTAGAGACCCATGAAGCTGTACTTTGCCAAGGAGCCAGAATGAGCACATTGTACTGCGGGGACGGATTGTGGAAATTTAAGAGGTCTCTGACTAAATCACAAAACAACAAAACACAGACCATGCCTCCCGCTCCTAGAGCCAGGTGCTTGTCAAGGAAGGACCTCAATTTCATTTAAGCAAAGCAAAGTGGTGGTAAGATTTCCAGCTCTCTATATGACAGGGCCCCAGACTAAGGTGAGAATATGAAGGGAGAGCTGGTTCCAGCAACACTGGGTAAGCCACTAGTCGCCAAGCCAGGCTGACTTTCACAGAAGCCTCGCTTCGGAAATGATGCCAAGCACCCAAGCAGGAACGGAAAGAGCCCACCGGCGGGAGCGTGGGGGTGGGCAGCATACTGTGGCCACTCAAAGGTCTGCGCCAGCCTGGGCATCACGCCACAGCAGACAGGGAGGCAACACTTGTGCTGCACAACCCCTTTCCCAAGTGTCGCCATGTGGTCAGGGCCAAAAGTCTCAACCCTCTTGGCATTGGAGGCAGGAAAACTGGGGAAGAGATGAGGCAGAGAGACTGCCAGACAGACAGGCAGGCCGTCTTGTGCAGGTGGTGGACTGAGTGTGGCTTTTGTTTGAAACTGAAAATGGAAAAGTAAGTGATGTGATTGCTATTGTACCAGCCAGAGAGGGGGTCACAACAGCTTACTTCATTTCTACCTCCAGAGATCAGTGTCACACTTCCCTCTGATCTTTATTACAGGCGCTGGCGTGTGGCTGCAACAGGATCACAAGCTGAGAGGGAAGGGCCGGGCCTGGGGATGCTCACTGTATTTGCCCCCAAAAGAGCTAGCATGGTAGTTTGGTCATAGTAGGTATTTTTTTAAAAACGTCAGATTTGACTGGCAGTAGGGTGAACCGAATCAACACAGTTAGGGCCAAATTCCAGAAATGTGTACTGTACTTCATTAGATGAGAATGACTTCACAGCCACATTCTTGAGGCAGGTCCAGGGATAAGCATCAGGTTCCCCCACATGAACTGCAAAGTTGTTCATATTTGCACCTGCGGCTATGGGAGATTGGACAGTCACAGGTGGAGATAGAAAGCCTCATACCCCAAAGGCAAAGAGGCCTCATGGGTAAGCAGCACACTCACCCGATCAGATCAAGCGGCCTGGTGTCCTACTCTTAGCTCTGCCCACTGACCCTTGTAAGCTTGACCAAATTGCTGCTCCCCTCTTCTTACCTGAAGTTCTTAAAGGAGTAAGCAAAAACAGTTCTTACCCTGTCTTAAGGGACCCAGAGACTTAGCCCTAAAGTTTTGCTTTTTTAACAAGGAAACTGAGGCCCAGGTAGAGTTAGAAGCCAGGTTTTCATGGCTCTTGAAACCTCAGCTAGAGACAGTGAGATGCCCCAGTTGCCCGAGGCCACGAGGGCAGGGCAGTAACTGAGGCAGCAGTGCCCTTGGGCTCCTCTTCGGGGGCTCCCACCTCTGCATCCGAGGAGGTAACCATGTCCCAAGTGCTATCCAGCCTCACATACCTCCTTGCCCTCCCGTCCTTGCCTCCTCATGCCTCCTCCTGCCACAGGATGCACACGCTGACCTGTCCAATTGGAGCAAACCTCTGGATGAGAGACACTGGTTCTGGTTTGCAACCGACCGATGAGGGGTGCGTCTAGAACTCTTTCCCCTCGCCTGACTTGTTAGTCTGAGAACTATTTCTACATCATTCACAGAGCCCTCATCTTTCTCCTTGCTAGGCAGATCTGAAAAGCAGAGGGAGGACTCTGAAGCAAAGGAGCCTGGAAACAGGAGACACACTGTCCCTGGAGTCATCAGATCCTGGCTACTGTGTCCCCTCGGTCTCCAGGACCCCTGCTGCGCTCCCCTAGGACCTCCAGAAGGTGACAGCTCCCAGTCAGAGATATAGCCATGGAGGAGCCACTGAAATGATGTGGGAAAATTGGACACATTCTTAAAAGAGGTCACTCATTGTACTGAAGCTGGGAGGCAGGATAACATGCAACAGAGTTTAATCAATTCAAGCAAGATGTCCAAATCTTTAAAGTAAAAAGATCTGGTTTATCATGTTGGGTTATGAGAAAGCTGCAGCTCAAAAGGGGCAGAAATAAAGCCAGAATACACTCCACAAAGCCAACATCCATGAGCTGTGAACGTCTGCTGTCTCAAATAACCAAACGATTGTTGACCTCCCTGCCACACCTGCTTGCTTGCACCACCAAACAACTACACTCAGAGGGAAAGAGACCGCAGGCCCCGGAGCAGAGACAGGATCCCGGCCAGGGGCAGGCAAGAGGCCTCACCGAAGTGTCGGGAGTTCACAGGACACGGTCCACCAGTGCTTTCCAGCTCTCTGAATCTGGAGGCTCACGTGCAGAAAACCCTGTGATACTGCATCTTTTTCCCCCTTTGCCCTAAATACCCGAGGGCACACTGTACCCCATCAGAAACCCTGCCTACCACAGGCCAGCTTTTTACTTCTTTGTAAGACTCATCGCTTCACAGGCTACAGTTTATTGTGTCTGGCCTTTATGTAGCACGTGCTCCTGGTTTGCTGACATTTTATTTACAGCTGACCTGAGCACATAGTACTAACGGCCACCATGCGTTGGGCCGGGCACCATGCTGAGGACTTTCTCTATGTATTTGGCTTGATAAACACAATAACCCTCTATTAGTATTATTTTTCCATTTTACAGAGTTTACACAATTAGCAACGGTCCTGGGATTCAAGGTTACCTGGCACAACAGCTGCCGTGGAATCTGTAGAAAGACAGGAACGGGAAGTCCAGGACACGGAAGAGGTCGCCTGCGGAGCACAGCCGTGGTGTGACAATGGTGCCCACCACTGTCCCTCTGCACCCACTGTCCTGAGACGCCAAGGTGAGGGTCCGCGGCAGAGCACCGAGTTCCCTAGACATTGTTACTGGCCGTGCTGTCTAATAAGAATAAGTGGACAGTAATTGTGGCTGTTGGGTGACAGCCTGCCTTGTGAGGGGCCTTGGCACCTTTATTTCTTTCAGTCTTCATAACTCAGTGAGGCGACGCTGTCCCCATTTAAACTGGAGCTCAGGGAAGACGGGTTATGAGACTGTGTAACTCCTGAACCATGAAGGCAGGCTGTGCACCCCAGTTGGTCCAGACCCCAAGATCTTCGCCAGGCAGCCTCCCTGCACCAGGGACAATGTGGGGGTGGGAGTCCTTCTTTTAGGATTTTCCTTTTTTCCAGCCTATATCTAAAAAAAGAACATGAATGCATTCCCTTGACATCTTTTTTTCATTTTTGTGCTTAATTACCGTGCAAACAGTACAGAGGCCAGACCCATTGTGCAGACTCATTTTAGCTTAAGGTCCAAAGGGTACATTTATTTCTTGTGAAGTAAGTTCATTCCTTTAGTTCCACTTGGTACAAGAGGAAATAATCACACATATTGGCCGCTTCCCTCTCTGGAATTTGAACTTGGTCACAAACAAGAAGTCAGGAGATTAAAAAAGCAGAAAGCCTTCCAAAAATGTCCTGAGAAAAGGAATTAAGCATTTCCACAGCAGAGAGCTTAATCCTTCCAAATCTGGAATTCCTGACACTCAGCAGGAGCCGGGCGCTCCGGATCTCAGGCCTGGTCTGGTGGGCTGGAGGAAGGGGGCTGAGTTCCCTAAGCATCCTGGTTGGTCAGGTGTGTGGTGGAACACGTAGGCAGAGTGTCCTTCACTGCTGTGCCTGTCAATCAAGCACTTCTGAACCAAAAAGGCAACTTCTGTGCTTCCTGGGACACCTAAGTGATCTCAAATGATTCGCCTATCTAGTGGAAAGGCAGTTCTGAATTCTATTGCTCTGGCAGGTTATTTCTTATTGTGACTGTTGTCTTTGTGCATGTATGTATGTGTCTGGAGTTTCTCAGGATTTGGCTGGATTTGGTTTTCATGCAGCCAGCATCCTTTTCCTCCTCAGGCCATGATTCCACCGAAAACCCCCACACCCAGTCGGGACCCACGGTGGTGGAGGGAATTCACAGAAGACACTCAAGGGCGCAGCTCTCTAGTGTGTGGTGAGCATGATGGACATGTTCTGAGATCCCCTTCCCCACAGAAGTGACAGCTGAGGAGACCCTGAGGACCTCGAGAGTGGCGGACACTGCTCAGGCATGTGGAAGGGGTGCCCACAAGAAATTCATCTGTCTCTTGGGCAGTGGCTGGCTCTTGCCTCTTTCCCACAGTCCCTCGCAGTGTGCCAGGAAGGCTGTGCATTCAGCACGATGATGGGGAATGGCAGCAGGCCATCAATTCGACCCAGGACCTTGAGATTCCTTCCCCGCGGGCTGTGACTCGTCTTGACACCCCGTGTTCCAGTGGAAATACTCCGGGGTTGGGGGGGCGAACTGGACTCACGGGTGTGCTAGCAGCTTTGATAGCCCAGCCCAGGCTTTGGAGGGGTCTAAGGAGCAGAGGAACAGTCGGGGGAGCCCTAGGAGGGAGGAAGGCAAACAACTCAGAGTCCTAAGCCATTCCTAAAGCCTTTACCCATCCCTCACACAGCACCTAGTTGGCTTTGTGCCTATCTCCCCATCCCCTAGAACTCTCAGCTCTTGAGAGCAATAACTCCACCGCATTCCCCCACATCCACTGCATGTTAGCACTGTACCCAGCATGCAGCAAACACTGCTAAAAACAGCGTATCTGAAAGACCTATGTATCTCTTGGCTTTCCCTGACAAGACTGTTCCAGGGTTTTCACTGGCTGTGTGGCCTTCAATTCCCAGCTGGCCCCAAACATTTTCCCTTTTACATATTCATCCTGCCCTTTCTCTTACTAAAGTAGCACTATACGCAGCACTCGGGAGGCTGAGGCAGGAGGATCACTATGAGTTTGAGTCTAGCCTGGGTTTCACGATGAGTTGAAGGCCAGACTAAACTACATAATGAGGCCCTATCTCAAAAAAAATAAACACAAAAAAACCAAAAGAGTAGCACTATTAGGGTGCACACCAGCCCCTAAACAGCAAGGATTAATGACTAATGGTTAACCTTAATTGTCAACTCGATGGGCTTAGGAGCCACCTAGGGGATTATTAAAATACACTTCTGGATGTGTCCAGATGGGTCATGGGGGCGTGACCTTGGGGACTATATGTGGTGCCTCATCCCTCCCTCTCTGATACTATTCTCCCCTTCTGCTTCCCAAATGAACACCATGAACTAAGCAGCTTTGCTATACCATGCCCTCCCACCATGATGCTTCTGCCTTGGAACCACTGACCATGAACTGAATCTCCCTAAAATGTGAGCCAAATTAAACATCTCCTTTAAATTGCGGGTACCAGTATTGTGTCCCAGCAACAGGAAAGTCAGCCAATACAGCGACTCTGCCATGAATACCCCTGAGCAGGTTGCAGCACTGTGGCTGGCTGGCCCTGACCCCATGAGAGCTCCATGCAGGACACAGACACTGTAAGATGTTCACAAGCCAACATATCTGTACTACCTTCCTCTGAGCTGTACACTGCTGCACCAAGCAAATGGCCGGAGGGCTGGCAACACGCTTGGCAGCAGCAACCTGAGGCTGATGCTCCGGCTCAAACTCTGCTGACTGAGGGAGGGAGGGGACCCTGTTTTTCTGAAGATTACAGAGCATGGAAGTGTGGCACAGTCTTGCCAAGTTCAAGACTAACTGAGACTTGGACACAAAGGAGACTTCCTCTCACCACACTCGAGCCTTCCCAACTGGCAGGAACATGGAGTCAGTTGCTGGGAGTAAGCAGCACTGCCTGCCCGGCGCACACCTGAGCACCAGGCACCCCAGACACGAAGGTCACCTCAGGGTGAGATCCCTGCAGCGCTCTCCTCTCCTCTTGAAATTCTCTCCTGAACACCACCACAGAGGGCTCCATACAAATATGAAGTGCAAAATTCAAACATAAGAAGAATTTCTCTTCTCTATTGCTCAAAACAGTCCAAGGGGAAAGGAGGGACCTTCTCAAGCAAGGTGTGGAGAGTCCCGGAGCCTCTACATGAACTGTGAGGACCAAAGGAAGGAAGACATCCTGCCCACCCAGAAGCCGATGCAGCAGCGCCCAGGCCATGGGGGCCTGCCTGATCCCACTCACCACACACGAGAGACACACACCAGCTGGCAGTGAAGATACGGAGATACCAGAACGTCCCACACTGCTGGGCAGGAGTGACCAACAGCACAAACACTTGGAACTTTCTTAGAAAGTTAAACATACATCAACTCCAAGACCCAGTGATCCTGTTTTATCTGCTGCCACTTCATCATCACCACTATGAGCTAACATCACCAGGGCCCGTCGGAGTTCAGGACGACTAACTCCCAAGGGTCTGAGTCTTCCACACCTAAACTTCTGTCATCTCTCACACCCAATTCCTACCACAATATCCGTGTGCTTCATCGTCTGCTCTGACAAATATAAGCACGTCCCCAGCCCCGAGTGCATTTGGAAATGATGTGCCTCTGCTTATGAGTTGTGTACTGTACGATTTTGGAGTGAAGGTGTGGCAGTAAGGGTGGAATGTCAATTCGTTTGGCTTCAGGATGCGCCCCAGGGATTGGTGGAGCACACTTCTGCATTTGTCTGGGTGAGCCATGGAGGCGTGGCCCTGGGGTCTGTGTCTGTCCCTCACTCCCTCTCTGGCACTGTTCTGCTGTTCTGCTTCCTGGCCACCGTGAACTAAGCAGCTCTGCTGCCCAGGCCCTTCTGCCATCATGTCTCTGCCTAGAGTCAGCTATTGTGGACCAAAACCGTGAGCAAATTAAAATTCTCCTCCTTTCAAGTGTGGGTTGTTGTTGGGAATTGTGTCTCAGTAATGAGAAAGCTGATTAATACAACAGGACTCTAGCTCCCTGAACAGCACTGAGAGTTCCTAAAGGTTCACACTAATCAAAATGTGGGCAGGTCATTTTCAAGAAGCTTCATCAGGCTACTCAACAGTCCTCGTCCATTCAGACCCTTGAGAGCAAACTCCATAGCTGCCTAGGTTTGAGGTCAGTATCTCCCCTGATAGGAGGTGAAAGGAAATCAGGTATCCACTTTGACCTACAGTTTATAAAACTTCTGAAAGGATAATCAGCAGTGATCCCACACAGACCAACTTTTAAAAAAGAACATCCCTTTACATTACTTGATACACACAGAATACACTGTGCTACAGTGTTTCTCGTATGCTCATGGATTAGTGACGAACTCGGCATTGCCATACTTGGAAGGACCTGGCTTCTTCTCGAAGGCTGCCCCAACCTGTCCATAACCCCTGCCCGCCTTCTCCAGGGCCTTTACAGGAGCCCTTCTATGATGGCCACTCCTGGGTCCTGCAGCTTTTGGGACACCCATCCCCGGGGGCCTCAGCTACTCACAGCAAGGGAGCCAATAGTGCCTCTGCTTCTGACGCAGGAGGCGCACGAGTGCGAGTGGTCCAGCGACTCCTCCTCAGCCCGACTCCGAGCACCTGGCCACACCACCTCAGCTGGCAAGGCAGAAAGTGCAACAAACCAGAGTTGCAGACAGGGTTCCTTCAAGAAATGTGCTGAGGCCATTTAGAACAAACCTTATAGGCTTCCCAACTCCCTGCACCACCCAGCAAAGACCGATCATTCACCATGAAATGGGTTCAGAGCCTGCAGGAAAAACACTGGGAGGCAAACTGCTGATGTCTGTGTTTTTATATCTATCTATCTATCTCGGTACCAGGGATCCAACCCAGGGCCTCACACATACCAGGCAAGCGCTCTATCACTGAGCTACACCCTGGACCCTAAATAGACAATCTGAAGGAAAATTAATCCTTGTCAGTACCTTCTTCTGTATAACTAAGCTCCAAATAGGTTCTCAAGTCAGAAATTTCTTCTCCCCCTACATATTTTCTTATTGAGACACAGTTCCCTTTCTAGACAATTCACCCCTTTCGTGTGTACACTTGTGTGGTTTTTTTAGTGTAATCACACAATTGTGCATCCATCCCCGCTATTTTATCCTTGGACATTTTCATCACCTCGAAAAGCCTATTTTAATTTACTCTTCTGTCCAGGCTGTTCTACAATCATAGGCTGCTGACCACTTTCTGCTCCCAGAGAGTAAGTACATGTCTAAGATATTTTTGCAGTGACCTAAAAGTTTAGCAGTGACTCCAGGTAAAATGTCAGGCACTGGCCAAAACACATAAACTATACCAGCAGCCATCATGCCTGGAAACTGGTGGATAAAATCCCCTCCCCAAACCAAAAAAGCTCTGGAAAGAAATTCAGGAATTTCTAAATTCACTTGAAACTATTCACTTTCTTGAGGTACTTGATAAGGAAGTATAGGATCACCGGGAGAAAACAGTAATTAAACAGAAAAACAAAAAAAAAAAAAAAAAACCTGGCAGCAGGTCAGGAGCTCTAAATTCCAGTTTCCTCCTGCTATGCATCTTAGTCACGTCACTTATCTCCTCTGAGCTTCAGTGTCCTCCCTTGTGAAATGTGGTGGCACCTGAGATCTCTGCTAAGATTCTTTCCAGTTCTGAAATCCAGGAGTGTAACAAGTGGATGAGCACAGTCTCCCAGCTCAAGGGCAAAATGCTCTCTCTAGGTAAAAAAGTATCCACTCAACTCCAGATAGAAACAATTCGGGGTGAAAATGAACATTAAACCAGGAGAACCAGCGAATACAACTTTCTAGAGGCTTTTGACAAAGGTTCACTTCACAGGGGAGGACCCTGAACATGTGTGAGGTGACCACGCGGCCCAGCTGCTGGAAGGCACGGCAGGAGGCATATTTGAAGGCAGGTGGCCGCCAGCAAGGGGAGAAGAAACAGTTTAGGGTTAATTGTGTGGCTTCTTGGAATTTAGCACTGTACGCACCCTATGATATGGTACGGCAGGACCGGCTTTCAACACACAACCACGGAGAGGACACGCAACAGCTAACCTCAGGCTTTTGAGATGCCACTGGCCTGTGAAAGTGGATGGGCCTCCACACGGGCAAGTAGACAGTAGTAAAACAGTAAGGAAAAGGTGATTCCAACTTATCCTGCACGGGCAGACTCAGCATATACAATCATTTCTGCCAAGTCTTTACTCAAGGTTCACTGACAAGACCAGTCGGAAGCAACTAAAAATACCAACAGAAAGAGCTGTCACAGGTGCCACACTGGTGCCTTCCAAGCAGGAGAGAGACCAGAGAGAACTCTCCCTGTCTCACCATATAAGCCCTGCACCACCTCGCGATTTACCAGCAAGAAAAAGACATCACCAGATATGACCCCACGATGCTGGGCCACAACTGGGGCCCAGATAAAGCCCTTTTCTTTACAGTTTACCTAATCTGTGGTATTGTTATTAGCAACAGGTAATGGACTAATAAGACTTCAAAGCCTTTCAAAGTGAAAAAGCAAGGTGGAGTAGAGCACTGTGGGTAATTCTTGAATCTAAGAAGCAACTATGGAGTAACTGAGACAGCAAGGTGTGAAGGTGAGTTCTAAAAGGTGACTTTATGCTAGAATTGTGAAAAACAGATGGTGAAATATAAAGATTTATAAAATGATGTCAGCTAGAAACAGAATGAATTTAAGCTTTTTCAGCAAATCCTTCAGCACCAGTTTACTCGACAGGCAATGGACACTTCTGTACACCTGAGGTGGAGGGCACTGGATGACTCATACATATCAAAATTCAAGCAGGGTAGGTGTAAGTTCCTGGGCAATAAATCCAAGTTTTCTTTTTAAGTTTAATTTCTGGTGCTGCTGGGGATGGAGCCCAGGGCCTCATGCTCCCACTGAGCTGCACCCCAGCCTGCTCTAGCGGGTTATCAAAAGCATTGTAAATATTTGGGTTGCTCCTGGCCTCCCTGTGGCACCTGGAAGGAGACCACACTCTCTGATGGGTATCTGTGGAGCTACAGCCAGGCCCAGAGCACTGGGCTGAATGGTTACATCAAACAAACACTCAGTGGTTTACCTGTGGGATGAGATGCAAACGCCAGGAGCGCCACACTGAAAAAGAACAGTACAGTAGTTAGGCAATCTTTTTCCACACCAGAAAAAAATAAAACAAAGAGCATTTAAAAAAATTTTTTTCAGCCTTTCTGCTTAGAAACAGATTTGCCTGAAAGCAAATTATGTAGAGTGACCCTGCCCAAACCCAGCTCTAGACAGTGAGAAGCTCTAGGGATGTCTCGGGTTTTGGCAAAAAGACTGAATGCAGCCTTGGGACAAACTGAGGGTCTTCTGTCCCACCTGGAGGTCAGTTGTGCCACTTTTTTTGGCCCTGACTGACCCTATTATCACAGTCGCCTAACTAACTGACCAAGAGTGTTTGAAAGCTAAACCAAACAAACTCCAAATTACAAGTCAGTTGTAACCTGAAAGCATCTAAGTATATTTGGGCATTAAAATGAACTGTGTAGAGTGGGTACAGTGGTGTACACCTATAATCCCAGCATCCAGCAGGCTGAGGCAGGAAGCTCACTCTGAGTTCGAGGCCTACCTGGTCTACGCGGACAGTTCAAGGCCAGCTCGGACTACACAGAGAGACCCTGTCTCAAAACGGACAACAACAAAACACAGCCCACAAGAGAAGAGACTGCAGTTGACCCCTTTCCCATCTTGTTTCTTTGGAACACACATAACCTGTATGCGCGTCACCATGTTAGCTCCCTCCCCCTTCCAACTTCAGGAGCAGAAGTCGCTGCTCTTATGACAGAATGGGGGGCCTCTCTCCGTCCCCAAATAGCCCCCAACCCCCATCATCAGGATCTTTCTAAAGGGTGACCCTCGAATAAAAATTAGGGGGTAGAAATAAGAAGAGATCATTAAAGGATAGAGTTGCTTCTCTAAGGCCTGTTTGGAATTTTGTTGGGGATTTATTTGGGATTTTTGTTTTGTTTTGTTTTGTTTTTTGAGACAGGGTCTCGCTGTGTAGTTCAAGCTGGCCTGGAACTTGCAGCGATCCTTCCACCTCTTCTGCGTCAGCCTCCTGAGTATGTTGGGATTACAGGCATGTGGGGCAGCTGGCTGTGGTAGAGTTTAACCTGCTCCCAGGTCCTCCTCTGTGGCCTCCTTAGGAACAAGAACCACATCGTATCCCTCTCGGGGTCCCAAGCACCTAGCAGCATCGGACACGCAGCAGGGGTTCAATATGTATCCCAATACAGTTTATTACCTCTACATGTATTTGTGGTGGGAAAATGTTTGAAGAAAAAATACAGCTTGAGGGCTCCTATAGTTCTCAGGTTATAAATTCCATGTAAACTCTAATGTGGAGGTTATTCTAATAAAAAGGTGTACCAAGCCAGACAAACAGCAGATCTTTTCTAAATTCATTCATTCAGGAAATATTTACTGAGTGCCTAATACCTGTCAGATACTGTTTCAATTTCTGCAAAAACAAAATGAACAAAACAGAAGGTGTCCCTGGGTTGTAGGAAATACAAGGGGAAAACGTGAAGACACTATCGTCTCCAGTACATTTTTTTGGTTTCAAGAAGTCAGACTGGGAGAGAATGCCTATTTCCCTCTGACACACAAGCATAAAATCCTACCTGTAAAATAAGAAGGTGGAGAATGAACAAGCAGCTTTATGGTAATTTTCTACTTAACAGGCTGGGAGAGGCCTGAGCCTGCCTCATATTAAAAAGAAATGGCACTTCAAGTGCATGTGCTGATTTCACTCCTTATAAATTACTCAAACTCCTAAATGCTGATCAAAGCCACACCAGTCTCAGAAGTTCCATGTGTTTTGAGTCCACACACATCTTCCCCTTACTCTGTCCTTTGTCCTCTTCCCCTATTTGTGCCCCAGTCCTCTACCTACATTAGAAACACAAAGTCAGCATCAGAGAGCAAATAAACTCAGTGGTGCAGAAGGCTCTGCCACAGGCCAGGACCATCCTACTCTTCGCTCCTCTCGGAATACTGAGAGCTCAAAGCAGCTCCTCGCCCTGGCAGGTAGGACAACCACAAAGCCCAGCGGACTGCAGGCTTCTGGGCGCCGATTCCAGCAGCATCCGGTGCCAGCGGGAAATGGAAGAAGCCCTCACCCTAATTCACACCTCTTCATCATTTGCATTGGAAAGAAAAACCTGGAAACCAGTCAGGGCTTTAGCAGGGATGCCTTGGACTCAGGCAGGAAGTGAGCGCACCCTGCTCACCGCTCAGTGCATTAGAAATAATCCTCAGGTCAGGAGCAGGAGAAGACAGAGCAAGGGCTGAGGGTCGCAGAGTTCCCAGATCCCTATTCCTTTGCTGTGTGGCACAGCTGCACCTTCTGTGCAGAACTGCCTAACAAAGCCTGGTGTCCTAGAAACATGTTTTTTGTGAGCTGAGTGTGGTAGTGCATGCCTGTAATCCCTAAACTTGGGAGGCTGAGACAGGAGGATAGCTGCAAGTTCGAGGCCAGCGTGGGCTGCGTAGTGAGTTCAAGGGCTACCTAGTGAGTTCGAGGCCAGCCTGAGCTACTCCTGTACATAGTGAGACCCGGTCTCAGAAAGAAAAGAAACAGGTTTTTCATAGCGTGAGGATTTTTGTCGTCACTGTTGTTGTTTGGGGTTGGTGCTGCAGAGTGCCCTGAGCATGTTAGAAAGTGCTCTACCACTGGGCTCTCTGCCCCACCCTGGAAACATAGTAAGCACAAGAGGCTTCTGCATTTCCAGAAAAGTCCCTTGAGAGACAGGTGGTGGGTCTGAGCAGAGTGGAACTAATGACTGTTTTCTGCTGAGAACAAAGGCGGCCACAGACACACTAGGGTAAGTCTTGTATTTAAAATGGCACTGAAATAAATGCTAAGATATTCACGAGCTTTCCCTGCAGAAGGAGAATACGGCCCACATTGGAGTCTCAGTCGAGTGACTTCCTCCAGGAATCGCTCGGTGCAGAGGCCCAGCTCTGACCCGGGCGCCCTTTAGCGACAGCCACCGCACTAGGCAGCCTGGTGCTCCCAGCAGTAAACCTCACTTCTCCAGCAGTGCACAGCTGGGCGCTACTGAAATCCAACAGTGATCTCGGATTCTTCAGTTTAGCAGGCCAAGCTGATCACCTGTACGTCTGGGGCAAGGATACAGACAGAAGTCCGGATGCTGTATTTAAAAGTTACAAATCGCGGAGACAAGAACAAGATGGCGATTCCAGACAGGAAGTACGGGCTCATTCTGCCAAAGAAAACACGGCGGTTGCACCCTGTTTTGCAAAAACCATCAGTGTCTAGGAATGATTCTGACGATAATGAGACCTCCACGAGTGAAGACTTTCAGAGGGAAGCAGCTAAGAAGCCGGCCATGAAACAGTCTCACCGTGATGCCCAGGCTGAATTTGAACTTGTGATCCTCCCGCCTCAGCCTCCCACAGTGCTGGGATTATAGGCATGCACCACCACACCCAGTTATCCTTACTTTTCTTAGTTGAAGAAAATTAAGGCACCAAAAAAAGTTAAATAATCTTGCCCAAACCCAAGCAGGAAATTCAGAAGACCACTGATGAAGAGTCTGCTGTATATGAATATCACAGTATTTATGATGAGGTGCAGAAAAAAGGGAGAAAGAAATCCCAAATTGCTTTTGGGAAAACATCAAAACCCCAAGTACAGTGTTTTCACTAAAAACAGTTGAGATCTGGAAAAAAGAATGGAAAAGAAAATAGAAGGAGAAAAGGAAAAAGTAGAATTGATGGGGGCAGAAAAGGATTTGTGATATCTGCTTATAAAAAAAATAACTGCAAGAAAGAGATGAAGAGGAAGAAAGAGAGGGCATTAAAGCATGCTTGGGTGCAAGTGAGCAGAAAGATGGCAGTGGCGCTGACTGGACTTTCTGGACATCCATTAATCAAGCAGCTGGTGAAGTGGGAGTTCCCAGATGCAGCTGTGTGAAGCGTTCTGGGACAAAGGAAGAGAAATCAAGGGGTCACCCAGATGAAGTAGATCCAGAGAACAGAAAAGCACAGGAGAAGGGCATCCTCCAAACTCGTGTGAAGGAGGAAAACCCAGATTCGGAGAGTGACTGCTCCTGGCAGCAGCGAAGAGGGTGAGATGGAAGAAAATAAAGTGAACTGAGGAAGGGAAAAGGCAGAAATTCTTCACCAGACAACAAAATGATGGTGACTGGCAGGGTGAGAGATGTAGGAGGAAGAAGAGAAGAGAAGAGCAGGGAAAAGGAAGAGCAAGAAAGGACGGGAGGAGAGATCTAAAAGTACTGCACACAGGTGGGGAAACAAGTGCTCAGAGAGAAATCGACACAGCAAAGGCAGGCAGTTCAAGTTCCAGAGCAAAGCAGCCAGCGAGATGAGGGACGTGGTAGGGGACAAAGAAGGAGCCGAGGGAGGCTCCGAACCGCATGGGGAAGCAGACTCCGCGGAAAGGCACACACGGGCCAGAGGGCCAGACAGGCACCGAGACCGGCCAACTGGCAGGGCCGCAGGGGACGCCGCGAGGTCAGCGGGGACGGCCCGCACAGGGAATAGCAGGCGAAGCTGAGACCTTCCCGGGTGGGGGGGTTGCTGCTCAGTGCAGTGCCAGCAGGGACAGGGGCGGAAGCGTGGGACACCCGACTCCTGGGCGTAAAGAAATGCAGGAACAGAGCTGGGAGGGTATTTTAAATATATTTCGCAATTCGCTTAAATTCAAATCAAAAGTCAATCCTTTTATTTTGAATGTTCGACTGTAAATACATACACATGCACATACATATATACATATATGTAATATTTATCAAATCCATACTCTTTGTTGTATTCAAGAACCATAAGACTTCTGGGCATAGTTGTGCACGCCTGCAATCCCAGCACTCAGAAGAGGCTGAGGCAGGAGGACTGCCACAAGTTCAAGGCCAGCCTGGGCTATAGTGAGTTTGATGCCTGCCTGAACTATGGTACATAGGGAGGCCCTGTCCAAAACAAACAAACAAAAACCCAAAAGACCCTGTAAGAGTGTGTCTGTTAAAGCCCTGTAGGTACTTACTGAGGAAAACTGGCTCCATTATAACCACTGAAAAGTAAACAAATAATGTTGCTTTTGTTCCACTAGCTGTTTTATTTTATAAATGTTGTATTTCAGATAAAAATATGTAACAGTTTGAAAAATAAAAAAAGTTATAATTTATGTTCTGAAATTTGTACAGGGTATAAAATGCTTATCATGCACCTTGTCTAAATAACTTTTCAGCCCACAACATATACCTGGCTTAAATGAAAATAAAAATAAAAGTAGTGACATGCTTGTACTTTTAATCCATTATTTTTTTAGGAATCAGCATGTCTTTAATGAATGAATAAATGAACGAGGACCATATTTTTATTTTTAAGATAATTTCACTCATTTATGACAAAATTCCTCTTGTGTTGTTTAGTAAAATTCATTTTAATAGTAAAAAATTAAGTTATAAGTCAAGCTTCAAACTTGAGCGTACTTTAACAAATATCCCTTGAAAACATCCTGAAATTGGATTACTATTCCTAGTTCTGAGAGTGTCTGGGGCTTTGTGTCAGAGGCGCCCTGTGAGGAGACCTTCTCTTCCCTCCCAGGTTCGGTTCTGCCCTTGAGAGCCTTGCACAGGAGTGTGGACGCCTCAGCCCACGAGGCCACCTCACCTCAGCCCCTGGCAGCAGCAACATCTCTTCTGGCACCCTGTGCCAGGAACAAACCGAAAAACCGGACCCCGGGAGACCTCGAACAGGGCTCAGGGCCACCTGGGCAGGATCCCAGGGAGCGCCCAGAAGCCACCAGCCTCCAGAAGAAACGTCCCCAAGCCTGCAAGGGGATGTGGATGGTGCTCAAGTCCAGGCCCAGCGGCCCCTCTTGCCTGGTCCGAGGGCTGTTACTATTTGGCTTCCACAGTTCTGCTCATCTCGCAAATGATTAACCTGATTTTCTGGCAAGGCTATTTGCTCAGAACACTTATAATCAAAATATTATTGGAAAATAAAAATACATTAGCTCTGGAAAGATACACACTGTTCTTTAAAAACTTGTATTTACCTGATTATATAGTTCAAGTACTGCTGGTCAATATCACTAAGGAACAAGAAAGAAAAAGATAAGACATGAAATAATGAAGTAATTTTTAAATACATAAAGTAGTCATTATCTTCTATGATAAATTCTATCTAAATCACTATTGTTGTAAGTTGTCAATAAACAGGAGGAAAAATACTTTATATTCAAAACAGTTCTAGGTTTTTTAAAAACTTGGAATAAATTTTTAAAATTTCTTTATTTCTAAACAGTGTTTTAAATTTTTTAATTTGTACATAATGATTTTACCCTGATTCGTTTTTTTAAAAACAGTGCTTATTTAGCATATGGCACACGTTTTACCCCTGGCCAAATTCTTCCCATTGGCCACTTTCAAAGGACTGTCAATTATCTCAGGCCACTATATCCTCGCACTCCTGAGGCTGAGGCAGGAAGTGAGTAACAGGACAGTCTGAACTACATAGCAATACCCTGTCTCAAAAAACCAAAAAAAAAAAAAAAAAAAAAAAAAAAAAAAAAAGAGTGGCTTCTAAAGTGACCATATTTACCAAATAAAAATAGAGGTCAACTCAAATAAATTTGAGTTTCAGATAAAGAGTGAAGTTTCAGTGTATGGTCCAAATATCGCATGGGACATAAAACAATTATTTGCTGCTTATCTGAAATTCAAATTTAACTGGGCATCCTATATTTTAGGCAAGTCTCCCGGCTTCTTGATGCTAAAATACTTTATTAAAAGAACAAAGGAAGCCAGGTGTGGTGGCACACACCTGTACTCCCAGCACTCTGGGAAGCTGAGGCAGGAGGATCTCAGATTTGAGCCCAACCTGGGCAGTGTTGCGACTTAGCAAGACCCTGTCTCAAAAATAAAAAAATAAAAAAAGGTCTGAGGATGTAGCTCAGTGTGAAGGCCCTGGGTTCAATCTCCAATACTGAAAAAAAAAAAGTTTTTTAAAGCTCTAGGAAGCGAAAGTCCAAGGTTCTCAGTGTATAAACTTCTCCCTCCCTTTGCAGGCCTTCAGGCAGCCCCAACACTCACAGCTGGCAGGTCTTGGGCACTGACCCCCCCACTCCAGCTCAGCAGGGCCACAGATTTCCTTTCTCATCTACCTTCGCCAAGGCGGCTCCACTGACTGCTGGTAGTGAAGGCCTCATTTTCCCCAAGAATGGGCTGGAAAAGGGGAGACTTCTGGGTACAAAGTGAGTCAAGTCCCTCTCAGCTAGATGTACCTGGCTGGGCCCCCAGCACCTGGCCACGCACATCTCATGACACTCTCCTCTGGGTGGCTGCCCTGCAGGAAAGGGGCCAAGACTCCAGGCACACTTGCCAAAGGCTGACCATCTCTGGGGTGGCGGGCCAGGCTGGAAGCGGCCAGCAGCAAGAGCAGAGAGGTGGTGCCGCCAGACCTGCAGTCTGGCTGGGTGGCAGAATCACAGGATCTGCAGACCTCCACCTTGCACAACAACCCCCAAGCATCAAGCGCTCACCTTAGCGTGCCGGGTTTCTGGGCCTTCCGCAGTATCTTGTAAGCCCCTGGAAAGGAAGCAGCGCGTCACTGGTGCATCCTGCTGACGAGCTGCCTGCAGCTGGAAGGGAGCAGCTGGTCCCCTCTCCCCAGGCAGGCACACACCCAGCAGGAGACTGGAACACTAGGGTCTTGAGGATGACCATCTGTGGTGAGGCCAGTCAGTCCTCCCAGGGCCCACAGGGACACAGGCCAAGTGGATCCTACTAACAAGAAGGCTTTACCTCCTTCGGGTGTCACACATGAGAAAGAGACGCCACAGGGTTTCTAAACGGGTCTGACCTGCGTTAACAAAGGCAGCCTGCTGCTTCTGCCCCCTAAGACTGTGGCCTGTGATTTTGAATGACCTCAGATGGTCCTTTGATTTCACTGAGTACATTTTTTTTCAAGGGAGGGGGTACTGGGGAGAGAATTCAGGGCCTTGCGCTTGCTAGGCATGTGCTCTACCACTGAGTTAAATCCCTAACCCCTCACCAAGTAGATTTTTTAATTTTTCAGGTACACTACCAAAAGAGTTTTTGGCCTGATCTTCTAGATAGCTTCCATTTAAATGAGTGGGCCAGGTCAGACAAAACCCTGGCCATGGTGACTTGGTTAACATCCATCATGGAAAAGAAGAAATCATACTGGAAGTGGAAATATTTGAGGAAAAACTTTGCAAAAGAAAAACCAATCCAGAAAATGCCCATGTAATTTTAACCTTAATACCTTGTTTTAATTTTCCTATGGCTTTGGGTCACTAAAAAGTGGGTGTATAATAAAGACTAAATAATAAACCTCAATTACTTAAGTAAGCATTCTTTTCAAACTTACCTACACAGAATAAGTGAATTACAGCCCAAAAATAGCCCTCTGGATCAAACTGTGAAACAGGATTAAAAAAAGAAAACAAATGGATTTTAAAACATGGCTATGAGTACAGACAAACAGGACTGACTGTGACAACCAGAAACCCAAGTCAGCTCCACATGGTGCCAAGTAAGGCTCCAAATCAGCATTCTCAGGCCTCAGTCAGCACCTCCTCACTCATCATCCAGAAGCCTCCAGCACCTTCCCAGGAGGACTCAGCCCCAGCACCCCGCTCCCCCTGCTACCACCACTCTGTGTTCCAATGCAGACTCATATCAGAAAGACAGATCTTTTCCAAAAGGGAAGGGGACCAAGAGATGGAGGGAAGGGAAGAGGACATAAAGAGTGAATGTTATGTACATGGACCAACCCCCCAGGAGGAAGGTAATCATGAACTGCAAACATGCACTAATAAAAATTAAAATTTAAAAAAAAAAGAAATTAAAACCTAAAAGAGAAAAACCAAATGCAAATTGATGGCACCCAAGGACTACTATGACAGCCCCCACCAAGCCCTCCAGGTGCAGCTACAGGTACCCCCAAACAAGGGTAACCTGCATGTCCCCAGCCACGAAGTCTGCCCTACGACTCGGCCCAGGGAACTCCTCTTCTTCCTTTCCTTACTCTCACGGGACTTAATATCACCTGAAACACTCTAAAGTTTCTTTAAGCTTATCTGTTTTCATTGCCACCCACTGTTCATAGATTATAAAATCCAGGAGGGCAGGAGCTAGAACTGGGTAGACACAAAGTTGGTGCTCAATTAAACTGAGTTCCAGCATACTCATGACCCCTCCCAGAAGCTTGCCTTGTCTGCTCTCTTCTCTTCTGCTCACTCTTCCAGATTTGGGTCCAGTAAATGATGTCTGGGTTACATCCCAAATCCTCACTTATTCTTTAGCTGGCGACCTTGGAGGCCTTACTATTCTTTAGCTATGAAATGGAGATAATAATAGTCCCTGCCCTTACAGAATCGCTGTGAGATTTTAAATAAAATAGGGCACATAAAGCATTGGCAGAGAGCCCGGCCACAGCAGGATTCCTGTAACTGTCGGCGGCTCCCGCTCCTAGTCCTGAGCCTCCTTGGGTGCTGGAGCCCTGGCCCTCCCTGCAGCAGCCCTGACCTCCCTGTGGTGGGGGTGCACTGATCTGTTCACCTGTCTCCTCTGTCACTCTGAATAGACGCCAACTTCTGCCAGCTCAAGGCCTGACCTTTGTGCCCTCAGAGTCTGGCTCAGTGCCTGACACTTGGGAGACTTCAGGATGCTGGGGGAGAAGAGGAGGGAGAAGAGAAAGAAAAACCTGTTCATGAGACGACCACCGGGGGTGGGAGGGCCTCAGTGGCTCAGAAGGAAAACCAGGTTGGCACCGGGCACAGAAGAGGCCCAGGGACTCCTGGGAAATGACCAGGCTGGCGACTGAGGCGTGGGCACAGTTCGGCCAGGCGGGTACCGAGGCAGATGGCCACCCGGAGCGCTGCGGGACGGCTGTGCCAGGGGCTGCCCGGACTCGGAGGACCGGGAAGCTGCGTGTGCACGAGGCTGCGGGGAGCAGAAGGCTCTGCGGGCACCGAGAGCTCACCCCGACTCACCTGGGGGTCGCTGCTGGGAAGGCACCCCACGGCGGCCAGGAGGAAGAGGGCGCTGTGGGCAGCAGACAGAAGGCAGCTCACCTTTCCACATCAAAGCGCTTCCCAGAGAGTGCAGAGCTGAAACGCGCCGGGGGCTCTGGAGCCCGGCCCGAGCCGGTGGCCCTCTGAGGACCGACGCCAAGGCGTGGCCGGTCTCCTTCCCTCTCTGGCGCCCAGCTGGCCCCATCCCAGAGCCGGCTGGCCGGGGGGAGGCAGTGTGCCTGTGCTGCGTCTAATGACAGGAGGGCTCAGCCACAAGCCAGACTACTGCAGCAAAAACACAAGCGGCAACTGGGCATTCACATCACAATCGTGCCAGTCACAAAAACGGAAACACATTGAAACCCTTCCCATGCCACCTTAACCAAATGACCAAACTCATACCCCGACAAGGGACAGAGCCACAGCACACTCTCCTGCCGGGACACGGCCAGGACACAACATCACACACACACACGCGAGGTTATGCCAGCAAGCGGAGTCCGAGCTGAACTGCAAGGAAGCACTGGGACAGCCCCAAACTTAGAGACAGTCCACAAAGCAACAGGTCCTTGCTCTTCAAAAATGTGAAGGCAGCCGGGCCTGATGGCGCACACCTGTAATCCTAGCACTCAGGAGGCTGAGGCAGGAGGACTGCCGTGAGTTCAAGGCCAGCCTGGGCTACACAGTGAGTTCAAGGCCAGGCTCAACTGCACAGCCAGACCCTGTGTCAAATAACCAAAACATACACACACTGAACTATTTCCAGATGAAATGCAGTGGTGCTGGGATTTGCTTCAAGGTCATACTGAAGAGACGCGCTGGACGGGTCCCTAAGTAGAGAAACTGCTGAAACTGAGATGGGCATCCGGGCTTAATTATGTTATTCTATCTACTTCGACATGTGTTTGGTAATTTCCACAATACAATGTTTTTTAAAAATTCTTACACAAAGAAAAAGAAATTGACGTTGCCAATCACAACTATCTGTAGAAAGCCACCCTTGTCTGCTAGAAAGCCACTCAGAGCGGGCCCAGTAATTGCCGGTTTTCAGCAGGACTCTTCTCTCGCCTCTTGCTTTCCACAGTCATCCTCCACTTCTCAACACAGGGTCCAGAAAGCGCAAAACCCAAACTGCCCCTTGTCTGTCCCTTTCCATACCATAAACACAGCAATACAAGGCATCGGGCCCCTCGCTGCAGACCATCCATCACACGGCAAACGGCCAAGGCTTGCAGGCTGAACAGAAGCACCAAACACAGCACTCTGGCTTTCACGGGACTCTGTCACAAGGTGCCTCTCACAATCCATATTCTGAACCTAAAGGCCAGCACGGCAGGCAGGGCCGGCGGCAAGAGCTCTGGTGCCGGGAGCCCTCAGGAAGGCAGGAAGGAGCAGGGCATGCCTGAGGCTCAGAAACCTCTCTGCCCATCTCACCCACTCTCCCCGGCATCCCGGACATGCAGCCTAGAGGACAGACTGTGGGGGCTCCCTGGAGCCACACAGCACCCGGCAGCTTCTAGGTGAGAAGAGGCAAGACCCTGGTGGGTCTGGTGCCTGCCACAGCAGAAGGCTTTCTGGAACACAGGCGATCCCCAGGCACAGGGAGTGAGCACTGGGGGGGGTCCCCCAGCAGACATCCCATGGGATGGGGGTGAGGCCTGGGGCAGGACCTGGCTGCCCTGCGCATTCCTAGGATTTACTGTCTCTTTAACATCAGCCAATCCCCTTCTGAACAAGTAGATGAGTCCTACAGTTTGGTTTTGTATTTTTTTCCTCTCAAATTGTACCCTCTAAAGAAGGTCAAAAAAAGGTGAGGAAGACTGGATAAAAGCCCAGACATATCTGAAACCCAGATCCTAAATTCGTGTATCAAAGGACCTCTGGGGGCTTTCCGTCCACAGCCCTGAGCTGCTTAGCTGGTGCAGGGGAAGCAGGAAGTGGGGAGAAAGCGAGGCCCAGGGTCAGAAAGAGGAGGCGATGGCAGAGGGACAGCATGAGAACCCACCGGGGATGCTCTGCCGAGGAAACTGAGGCTCCGCAGTCAAAGAGGCCAACCCACACTGTGCATGGCGATGCACGCCTGTAATCCTAGCACTCAGGAGACTGAGGCAGGAGGATCACCATGAATTTGAGACCAACGTGGATTACACAGTGAGTTCAAGGCTAGCCTGAACTACATAGTGAGACCCTATCTCAAAACAACAACAACCAGGGTTGAGGATTTAGCTCAGTGGTAGAGCGCCTGCCTAGCAAGCACAAGGCCCTGAGTTCAATCCTCAGCAATCCCCCCCAAAATAGAAGTAAAACAACAACGACCAAAAAATCTGCCCACAATGAGTTTGCTGTGTCCTAGGATGGCAATTCAGATCCTGGGACTCACAGGCTAGTGTATTTTCCACCATAGAAAATCTCAGAGGCCCAATATACTGCAAAAACTATTTTTTAAAAATTTTAAGTCACTTCCATGTTTTTCATTTTCATTCTTCATCAGTGTTGCGCAACTATTAGGGAAGTTTGGGGACAACAACGGCTGAAATCTAGCACAGATTGGTTTTTGTTTTCCCTTTAGGAATAAAATATTGCAGAAAACAGAATAAATTAAAACACAAAACTGGACATGTGACTATTTCTAACAAATTCCTCAGTCAGCTCCCAGAGCAGGTATTTTCAACAGCTACCAACCAAGAAAAAATCAGATTAAATCTTATACTTCAGAGAGATGCTTTCATTAAAAAAACAGAACCAAAAAAACCAAAAAACTTACCTGCAGACCTTTGCAAAAGATATTTTCTGTATTAAAGAAAAGAGACATAATTAGTTGAAAAACACTTCTTTTTCCCTTGAAAGAAAATATTTAGATTAAGAGGCAAATAAATTACAAGCAAATTTGTTAAGGGGCTTAAGAGCTTGCTACGCTTTACTGAAGCTTTTTCTGCTTGGACCGAACGAAGGATGAGTCAGTTCAGGGCTGAGTCATCACGACAACATTTCCACTGTTAGAAAAATGTTGACCCCTGAAAACCAAAATGATACCAGGCCAACCTTGTAAGGTCTTATAACCAAGCCACAGAGTGAGAGGGAAAATCCATGTAACCTGTAGTCTAGAAAAAGATGCTAAGCTCTACTTCAACTTCTTTTATTCTTTTGACTATTTTTGAGATAGGGTCTCACTATCTTCACCAGGCTGACTTCGGACTCCTGGGCTCAAGTGATCCTCCTGCCTCAGTCTCCCAAGTAAATGAGACTACATAGGTACGCACAACCCTGGCTGGCCACAGGCCTGTATTTTTAAATATTCCTTTTATTAATCTAATTCTGACTGTAAATTATCCGGTCTGGTGTAAAAATTAAACAGAAAAAAAGAGAAAGGACATCTTACTCCACCCCTAGAAAGGAAAAAAAAAAAAACAGATTAGGGGAATATAAACTTGGTATTTGAAATCCCCTGAAATAAAGAACTTCTAATTTAGGCCCTATCATTATAAACACCTGTTAATTAGCCACACTAAGGGAATTAATCCTCCTCGCAGAGGAAGAGAGTTCTACCAGGGATTTGGCACAGCTTTTTCTATATTTGACAGAGGAGATGCACAGGTAGGATGACAGACTCACTCTGGACATTTCAGGGATTATTTTGCTAGTTGGTGACAAACAACAATTTTGACACCAGTTCAGATGAAGTGTGACACCCAAACATACTGTTTAGATGTGAAGAGCTGACAAGAGAACCATATGTGGTTTGCTAGGAAAGCTATCTCAAGTTTTTGCATGTTACTCAATAACTACGTTTTTGCTATTTTAATAGATGCTATGTGTGCGATAAGCTTTGGCCTGCAGCTTTAGAGCTTTCATCTCTGACCAAGGTGACCAGGGCTCTACTGCCCCCTAGCGGGAAGAGTGAGCCCCTGAAGGCAGAGAGAGTAACGAAGCAGGGCAACGGTGCCCCGCCACGGTAAAATGTGTGACTAGAATATTCTGCGCCAAAGGCAGTGGAAATCCCAAGGATCTGGCGGAAGAGGAGCAACAGAGAAGATGGAGGTCACAAGCATGTACCAACTTTCCCATGAACATGTCCCCCCAGTAACTGCCGACACACCCGTCCA
Organism: Hystrix cristata; assembly: GCA_004026905.1. NCBI lineage: Eukaryota > Metazoa > Chordata > Mammalia > Rodentia > Hystricidae > Hystrix > Hystrix cristata. Next base: position 3,848 of record PVJO010000812.1, on the reverse strand, counting down.
GGCACCGGAAAGGTTCACCCTCCTACACACGGCAGATTCTTTCTTTGTTTATTTTCTGGGCCCGCTAGACTAACAGGGCCTAGACCCTGAGATGCACAGAATAAGAACAAGCCCTGTGCTGGTTACTCGACTCTGTCCCCCTAGGGCTTGGAAAACAAGTGAGATGCTAACAAGGGCTATTCGCCTTCTCAGGCCCCTGGTCTAGAAATAACCCAGGAACGAGTCCCAGTGAGATCTGGGAGCTCTGAATGGGTCGGCTCCCCTCCTCAAAAGTCAAACTGCCAAAATAACAGTAGGTGGCCAACACAACTCTGGGTCAGCTAAATTAGGCTGAGGGCTACCTATGCTGTGCAGGACACAATGCTAAGGGCTCTGCATGTATTGAGCCATCTAATTATGGGATGACTGACTGGTAGGTGTGGTGGTGTACACCTCTAATCCCAGCATTCAGGAGGCTGACGCAGGAGGATTGTTTAGAGTTAGGCTACATAGTGAGTCCAAGGCCAGTCTTCACTACACAGTGAGACCCAGTCTCAAAAAAACAAAGAAAAACCCCATACCAAGCCAATCATGGGATGACTGACAGTCACAGGTCATCTGTTACACATGAGGGTAGTGAACACACTGAGAAATTGGGGAAGTGGCTAAATTCACAGGGATCAGGCCCAGGCATTCTAGCCGCAGAACCTGACCCGATACCTCCACAGCCCGCCTGCTAGTCCTGCAGTGACGCCCGCTGGCCCCTGCAGGCCACCAGCCTTAACTTGCTGCTTCCTCTGCCTGCCTGGACAGCTCCTTCTCCCAGTCTTCCAGCTGGACGGCCCCTCCCCAGCCTGGGCAGCTCAGACCTAGCCCCTGGGGTCCTTCCAGTCTCTGTGGTGCTCACCCCTGGTCCACCCACCCAGCCTGATGACTGGCTTACAGGTCAGCTCCTTCACGCAACTCAGTCCTCAAGGGCCCTAAATGTCTTCTGCATTTCCGCAGCTGTGGACCTAGCAAAGTGTCTGCCACTTGGTACACACGTGATCAATGCTGCACAAATAGACGGACCTGTGAACACTGTCCTCCAACACAGCTACACGGCAGGAGGAGCAACTCTGCCACCTGGCCTCAGAGTCGAGCTGTGTGCACACGCGCACGTCTGTGTGGTGTGTGCACACACACACACACACACACAAGGAACCAGCTGTGGGTGGTAAAAATGAATTACAGGCTCCAGACTGAGTTTATTCTCATCATCTGGGAACAAAGTCACAAGGTCAACTTTGCTTCCCAAACAATTCATTATGTGTAGTAAAATCTACATGCAAACAGACAACGCAACCCCCTTGTAAAGTGGGACAGGCTGTGAATGGGGAGCAACCATGAGCCTCAGGAGCAACCATGAGCCTCGTTCCCTTCGTAAAGGCTCCTGGCCAGAGGATCAGGATTGTAAGTCCCATCATGAGGATACCCCAGCAATGACTCAAGTTGCACCTCCAGACTGTAGTAAAAGTGAAATAAATGAGACACGCAACCTCAGGTTTCTCTTTTGGAGAAATCCAAAATTAGATAAATAAAGAGCAAAATAAAAGATAAGTAATGGGAATAGGGAGATGGATCTTTTGCAAAATTGAAGGCAACTGAGGGATGGGAGGGGGGGAAGGGGAAGGGTAGGAGGTGAAAAAATAATGAATATGTGTTATGTACATGTACTAACTCCATACAAGGAATGTGATCATTATGTACTGCAAAAATGTACTAATAAATTAAAATTGAAAACAAAAACACAGCCTAGCAATCTTCGTTACAGAGCAGATTTTAATGCTAAAGTGCTAGACACCACCTCCAAGTCTTCAAGTAGGGACTGCCAACACATTGCGCTCCATCCAGTTTGTAACAATGGCAGGAGTGAGGACTCCCAACAGCTGTTAAGTGGGAAAACAGGATGTATCTATCATGTGTGTAAATATATCCACGTACATACACACCTCCTGGGGAAGTTTGAGGGACTGATTTCTGTACAGGTTTTCCCTGTGTCCTACAGCTGCCTTGACTTATTACATTCATAAAGGAAAGCAGGGTTAAAAAAATAATAACTAAAAGAACATAGCCACTCATTTTTCTAATTGGCCCTGACAAATGACGTCGATCTGTGATCCTGCTGAGATGGAGCTGAAGACTGAAATCTCTGGTGTCGTTCCCAAGGCCAGGTGCTCCAGCGGGACCTGGCCTGGGGCTGCTCGGGGCAGGAGGGACTCCTGCTGGGGAAGGACCCCCGAGCCAGGCTCACCCCTAGTCCCACCCTCACCCCTGTCTAGGGGACCCCATGCACGCAGCCCCCAGATCCGGCAAATCCTCACTGCTAAATTCCTCAGCCCTCCTCCTGGTGACGAAGGCGCCTTTGGGAATGTGAGTGGCATGAGCTGTCTCCCAGCAGGTCTCAGGGCTCTGAAGCTGGCCCACAGTGACCAGAATGACTCTGTAGCGCAGCACCAGTTCTGGGGCTGAGGCAGGGCTATCAGGAGACCACCACATGGTCCCTGTCACGGGGGAGCCCCGAGGAACCCAGTCAGAGACACAGGGCAGATAACGCCCTCTCTCATCAAAGCTATGATGCCACGTGAAGTTACGCCTTATTTTATGTACTATGAAGAACAAGGGTCGGGGATTTAGCTCAGTTGTAGGGCGCTTGCCTAGCAAGCATAAGGCCCTGAGTTCGATCCCCAGCACCCCTCCCCAAAAAAGAAAGAACACAATCATACCAGGACACATTGTGGATGCTCAAGGGTTAAGGGGTAGAAAAGAGGCCCACAATAGAAGTGGGGTGGGGGGCACACACCCCTGATGCAGAGTGATGCTCCCCGCCAGGCCTGCAGCACATCTGTCTGCCCTCCCCCCACACAGCTTGGCCAGCCTGGAGGCCAGTCAAGTTCACATCCTCAAGAGTTCCCACACACTTCTGATCAACTGAGCAATGTCAAACCCAGGTTCCCTGAAATCAGTGACCACTGTCAGACAATCTTGGCTGGCAATCGGTGGCAGCAACAGATACTCGTTTGAGACATCCAAAGGCAAGTGCTTCTCTGAAATTTAAAGCAAAGGAAGTGAGACTAGCATTTTGCATGATCATTTACCTCTTTCCGAAAACACTGCTGGTACCCGCAGATGATAACTTCAGCTGCGTTATGCAGAATAAGAAACACGGGCACAGCCTGAAAGAAAACAGAATAATACGCATGAAAATCTTTTCTCCAATCCCATAGCTACCGACTCTTGGTTTTGGCTTAAACCTAAAGCTCTGTGGGAACTTCAGAAGTCACATGCGTGATCGCTCCCACGTAGACCTTTCTAGATGGGTGGGTGCTCTCTGTGGTAGCATCATTCTTGGTAGGGTGGATGTCAAAGCTCTGTCCTACGAGTTTTCCCATCAGCAGATATTTACTAGGCACCTCACAGGGGTCAGGCACGGTGCCAGAGGCAGTGGACACCTCTGTGATTGAGCTGGAGGTGCCAGGGAGTCTGCTGGGGAGCCCAGACCCACCTGGGGAGACCCTGCCTGCTTCAAGGCATGAACCCCAAAGCCTAGGGGAGAAGGGAAAGGTAAACTAAATGCAGAGTGGCAGATGTTGCTGGCAGGAGCACCCAGGACCCCAAGGGAGAGCAAAGCCAGTTCCCCGAGGAAGGGGAGGACACTGATCAGGGTCCAACAGAGCTGGGACGGGAAGAGTGATGGAAGGAAAACGGAGAAGCAGCCACAGGCGTGTCCAGAGATGGGGGCAGTGCCACAGGCACAGGACCTGTGAGCACAAAGGAGGCAGAGGTGGCTGCATGTCCAGGCCCGTCACAGGCCGGAAATGGCACCCAAA